>JAHDVE020007255.1:0-27660 GCA_022606495.2 Halesus radiatus | reverse complement strand
AAATTCTACACGTGTAGTTAGGAAAATGAATAAGGTTTTAAAAATCGAACGTCTACAAATTTGAATAGATAAATTCTATGAAATATGTACCAAAACATCTAAAAAATAGGTGCAGTATGAAAACGAGTAAAAGCAATTTTGAACGTTGTACTTAAAATTCCAGTGCGTATTTCATATACAATTATGTAGAATAGAGTTTGAGAATTATTGTCCTTTGAAACCTTATGCATTTTACTAATAACCCATATAGAATTAACAGATAAAGCATTCTTAATATTTCTTGAATTAGTAACCTGCAAAGTGCGTATTTTTGGGTGCTGACCGTTTAATAATATAAAACGTTTTTTTTAACGGTCAGCATCTAAAAATAAACACTTTGCAGTTTGCTAACTGTTGCAATACTACAAACGAATTATATGTAAATTCTATACGGGTAGATAGGAAAATGAATAAGGTTTCAAAAGGAAAAATCCTCATACTACAATTTTAGGTATTCGTTCACAATTGCCTTGACTGGTTTTCAAACTGCAACTGTTTTCACACATTTTGATATCTATTACATAGAATTAAAAATATTACAGTTTGAAGATTTTTGTATTTTAAAACATACAGGTAAATTTTCCTGTATAACGGTGTACGGAATTTATAGAAACATCATTTGATGTTGATCAAAATGATGTTGAGGGCCATTTTTGAGTGCTGGCTGTATAACTTCATTAGATGCAACAAAAACTCTAGTACGGTGAGCTTTGGCGTCATGAAATTTGCATAGATTCATCTGTATATATTTTTATGGTCAACGCAATGAACTCAAATCGTCACGTCATTTCCACTATGAACTACTGAGCTTTTAAGTGTTGTATAAAAAATTACACAACACGTACTTTTGTGAATGTTTTTCGATTATTGTTCAATTAGAAAAAGAGTGACGAAACTCTGGGCAAAACCGGGTTGTAAAAGTAGTTATAGGATGTTGAATGTGACGCATAATAAAGGCAAATGAACAATAAATTGTTGAAAGGTCAACAATACATATGGTTACGAAAAATATACAGTTAAATATATTGTTTTCACGTTTTCTCTCTACATCACATCCATACAGGAGGCATGATTGTGATTTTTCAATAATATGGTTCTATAAAAAATATCTTTTCAATTATTTTTTCTCAATAGTTATGAGTACCGTGACAACATACGAGTATATGTTAAATCATTGTTCGATTTACAATTAAATAAATATTTTTTTCAATATTATTATCTATATATAAAAAAAATAAATGTAAGTTTGTTTGTTTGTCCACGATGTTCTCGAAAATTAATCTACCGGTTTCGCTGAAAATAGCACAGTTTGTTTTTATTAGTGTCGGGAAGGTTTAGAAAGTAGTTTGAATGAAATCCAATATGTAAAACTATTGCTATAACGTTTTAAAATTAGTATGAAAAACATAGAACCCGCCATGTTTCATTTAGGTTAGCCCATTTGATATAACACTCTGGTTAGCCATAGATTGCAGATTCAAAAGAAGAAGTTTTTTTTGGTAGAATATTTTCAAAATGTAAAACACGATTAGGTACCTACTTAAGAACTTAATGATTAGATGTATTTTGAAAAAATAAACGTTTGGAATGAAATAAAATATTCAAATGAATGTTTATTTATTTGGAGATAGTTACTTTCGCTGTCAAATAAATTATGACGCCCTAACGACAAGCAAGAATTCACAACTTCATAAAGTTATTTAAAAAAAAAAAATCGCGAGTAAGGCCGGGTACACATCAGCTAGTATTTAATATAGAGCACGATTGAGGTGATAAAATCGACAAATATTTTTTAGTGAGTAATTTTTTTTTTACTGACCTGCAAAGCGCACACTGCAGCGACTGCGCAGAAGAAGAATTGCTTGTTTGCCATCTTGCCGGGAACAACAGACTGATAGATTGAAGATAGACCGGGTGTGCTTTCAGCGAGGAAGCGGAAGAACTACTGATCGGTACAGTGGAAGGGGACCTTATATACCGCTGACTATGACTGGGACTATTCGCATTAGTTGTTCTGACCTGGACAACTGAAGCGGTGTTAAACGAAGGGCCGTTTTTTTTATTTATTAAAATTGTACTATTTAAAGTAAATTTTGCTTAGATGTCATCCACTTTTTCACACATGAAAATGGTCTTGAACGCCGAAACAACTGTTAATAATTTTATAAAATTTTATGGATTTCTACGAATTAAACACAATAACAATTAATAATTAAAATATCTTATTTAAATCATAAACACAGTAAAATATTATATGTACTGCTTTTTTACTTACCATAATTACTTGATAAACAATCACCAGTGGTAAGTAAAAACGCAGTAAAAACAGAAAAACGCATATTATTAGCAGATATTGTAATTTTCTACAAACTTTATTGCAATGATAATGTAAAATTATTGTTTATATAAGCGTTTTGGCAAAAAATTAGCAAATTATAAATATCCTAAAAAGTTAAACAAAACACGACCCTTCATTTTTGAGAATGACTCAGAATGATTTACTGTATTTTTACTTACCACGGCAGCGTACTCGTATAATGAATAAAAATAATTTAATGTGAAGAAAAAAGAATTCATACTTGTAGGTGAGTGTGTCAAGTAAAATGGGGGCAAGTAAGTGACAAAAAATCACTGTTAAGGGTGAACACAAATAAAATATTGTATAAATAAATGTTTTAAATTAAATTAAAATAAATATCAACTCTTGTTTTGTCACTAATTAATAAGTAATCAATAGTAAAAGAAGAATAAAATAGCGACTTCAAAATCATTCAACGTGCTGTGTTTTTAATATTAGGTCGTCTGCTTGCGAAATCGTATCGTCTCCTAATAAAACTGTGTTTATCTGAAGTGACCTGCCAGTAAGTATGTTTCTGTGCCTGTTTGTACACAATTAGATTGCGCCCACGAAGTAAAATATTTGTACAGCGCCCTTGAGGCGATTTTTTCACAAAAAAGGCGCTTTGCAAAACATCAAAATAATATTATTTATAATTAATTACTTTAGAGATATTCTCTGTTTTCGCTTTACTGAATGACAGCTTATGTGTCACTTACATTATTTTCGCTTGGCTCGTTAAAATTACAAAAAATAATTCAATTAAATTATGCAAATTTTTTTTGTATATCATAGATATCAAAGCCAAGTTGATAAAAGTACGAAAATATCTCACCAAAAATCTTTCTGCTAGATTGTTTTTATAATATTAATTTATTTATTTTCGATACAGTCTTAGAACTAGTCACCCATAAGTTAAATCTCTTACTTAACAATATTAAATTAGTTTTATACATTGTGTTGTTGTAATAAAAAAAGTTTATTAGATTTAACAACATTTATTTAAATAGCAGAGCTTTTTTTTTTATTAACAAACCGTTTTTCAAATAGAATAATAGTAGTTATTATTAAATATATTTACATATTGTTAAAAAAAAAGAAAAAAAAGTACAATATAAATTGTACTTTTTTGTACCAAACACAAGAACCTTGTTTCTTTATGGTGAGGAATAGCTATATTATATTTTTGTTACACTATATGAATCATGTCTTGTTTATATACTCTCTGTAAAAAAAAATTTATCATATTAAATAAAAAAAAAAAAATAAGTAAAAAAAAAATAAAAAATAATAATAAACAAGTAAATAAAATAAAAATTAATATTGGAATAATTCCGATAAATCGTCTAACTAACTAGATAACTAACCATCACACCGTTTCCCCGCAGGGGTAGGCAGGGAGGACGGACCGCCAAACAACTCGATCTTGGCATACACTTCTTGCTTCATTCACTTTCATACAACGTCTCATACATTTTCTTCTGTTATTCCGAATTCTCAAGTATTTGATTCACTTGATCGTGCCATGTCTTCCTCGGGCGTCCCCGGCTTCTTCTTCCATTCACATTCGCGTTATATATTCTCCTTACACTCCTGTCTTCGTTCATTCGCTCTACATGCCCAAACCATCTAAGCGTTCCTTTCTTAATCTTACTCACTACGCTTACATCAGCCTTGCATTCTTTACGAATTTCAACATTTTTCACTTGATCATACATGGTTTTACCACACATTCGTCTCTGACATCTAATTTCTACAGCATTCAGTCTACTTTCATCCTTCCTCTGCCAGTTCCGTGCCTCACTGCCATACATCAAGTTTGGTATCAGCACTCCATTATGGACTGCTAGCTTCGCTTCCTTTGACAACTTTTTGTTTGCAAGTACAGATAATGTGCTATAATAAAATGGTTCAAAACGTCTAAATATCTTTATAACTTTGCAGTCACTCCAAAAGATGGCAACCTTAAAATATGAAAAAGAAATTGTTAGTAATCCTTAAAGGGAAGTTATGATATTGATAAAAATGAAAGAATGCAACTAGGTTCAGATAGTTCAATTGGTGAGGTACTTGTCCAAGTAAGTTAATTTTCTGTTTATTCGTCTGTTTCATATTTTCATTGAAAATCAATGATAGTATTTTTATACACATAAAAAAACTTACATTGTTTGGTTTTGTTTATTGTAGTTAATGGCTAGGTCGATGTTCCAAAATGAATCGATTATATTTAAATGAAAAGATATGCATTAAGTTTTTACCATTGTATTAGAATACAATTTTGTCAAGCAGTTTCGGTTAACTCAATCTTCTTCAGAACAGACTCTAATAAAGTGATTTCAAAATAAAGGTTTTTAATTAAATGATTGATAGTTATTTTGTATAATAAATAAATATCAACATGTTTAGAAACCAATGGTTCCCTCATCAGGATACAAAGTATACTGACAAAAAAATAATTACATAAGCATAGACAAATTATAAACATAGACAAAGATAGTATTAATTCAAAACTAATTACATAAAATAAACAAAATGAATGTGAACTACTAATTATTATTTATATATTATAAAATAGAAAATTAAAAAAAACTAAGGAACAACCAAGCTATTAAATAAAAATATATTTTTCTAATTAAGGCGATGCAATGGGAAGTAATGCAAAATCATGTGTTTTCGGTTTGAGAATTTGATGGCCTAGAAATATCGTAGACGATTTAATTAAATACTGCAAATAGAACACACCTTGACCTTTCGTATAACCGCGTCATTTTTTTGTTGTGTCTTTTTATAAGCCTAGAAAAAAATAAAGTATCAGACATTAAAAAAATGTTTAAAGCGCAAACTCTCCTACTTACGAACCCCTTTTCCGATGTTGTCCTATTGTTCATTGTGGTAAATTAAGTTTTTTAGAATATGACCGTAAAACATTTCAATAATTATGTCTGAGCTTTACAGAATAGAATAAAACGATCATTTTGGTGATGGTTTTTTTCCGTAAATCGAAAGATGCGGTCGATGTTAAGCGGGACTTTCAACCTTGTCGCCACCTGCATAAGGAGCGCGTAATTTCGTTGGAATTTTAGCCGGTGGATGGCCTTAATGGCATTAATTTGAAAAAAAAAACATTTTGGTTATTAACAATATTTAATTGATTTAATGGTTTATACGGGACCTGATAGTGTTTCGGATATAAATATCCGATTGTTAATTTTATGAAACATCTGTTGGCCTTTTCTACAAGTCTAGTATTAATATTAATTTTTGGAATAACTTTCTGATACTATCAACCGGATATCCGAGACACTATGATTACAAATAAATTCTGACAGAATCTTGTAGTTATAAAAAGGAAGCAGCCAAAAAAAGGGAATTAATTGAGGATGATATTGACAGTTCATAAAAGTCGAAGTATGATAACGATAAAGATAATGGGATGGATTGGGGTAGCCGTAGCTCATTTGGCATAGAGCGAAGGTCCCGGATAAACTATGAAGTCCTGGGTTAGAATCTCAGCTGCTACCGTTATCTTTTCTTTTCTGTGTCTTTTCAGTTTCGTGTTTCAATTTAGGAGTTGGTAATATTATCTTAAATAATTGAGAAAAAAAATGATCATTTATGTTCGGACGAGGTGTACGAGAAAATTGAACTGGTCATTAACTATGTAGGTTAAGCGGTTGCCCCGGATAGGCAGCGGTCCTGGGTTCGAGTTCCAGATGCGACTGAAATCTTTTTATTTTCTGTATTTTTTTTCCGTTTTCATGTTTCATTTAGGGTATGTAAATATTATTTTCCACGGTGATTAAAAACATAATTATTTTTATAAACAATAAGTATTAGCCTGAAACACTCATCCAAATTGAAAAAAACCTTTCCGAGCAAAGATAAATGTCGCCGACAGGACTCGAACCTGCACCCTTCTGATGTCCGGTCAGATGCTCTACCGTTGAGCTACGTCGGCTTATCGCAAACCCGCCAGGTTAATCAATATATACTAGTGTTTCATTCAATAATTACTGTTTTTATTATATTTTTATTTTTAATCCCTCAAATAGATGGCGTCGAGACAAATTATGTCTACATTTTATTTTCCAATAATAAATAATAATAAATAAACAATAATAATAATTTGTAATAATTTTTTTTTATACATAATTTTTTTTCGAGTCCTGTCGGCGACATTTATCTTTGCTCGGAAAGGTTTTTATTTTTCAATTTGGATGAGTGTTTCAGGCTAATAATTATTGTTTATAAAAATAATTGTTACCCTTTGCGCTATGCACAAAAATCTTGTCTTAAGTTTTTAAGAACTTTAGTTTATCAATTAAAAAACATAATTGATTAAATGAAATCTCAGTACCCGTTACTTTGTAAAAACACAAAGCAAACCCTGGCGAACTTAATTAAAAGGACTGAGTTACTGTTAGAGCAATAAGATGAAACATGGGAGATGACGCCTGAGTGCTTACAGGAGCTTTGCAGATCGTTTCCATATCAACAACAATAATAATATGAAATATATTTGTGTGTTTTAATAAAATTAGTGCTTATTCACTTACTCGCGATTGCGGTAGCTAGCGCTGTCACTAAATATCAAACGTAAGTAAAATGTTGGGGAAGATTTTTGATCAAAAATGATCAAAGTGGTTAAGAACCACTGCATTAGAGATTAAAAATATATCGTATGAATACGAATTTAATGAATCATTTTATGTGTAATGACACAAATTGAACTCCCCTGCAATTCGTTGAACTTCCAATGCATTGAACCATCGTTACAATTATTGTACTACTAGCTGAAGTACCCGGCGTTATCCGGGGTGATAAATGATTTAGAGTAAAGTTTTGAGGTTGTGATGTGTTATCTCTACCCCTACACCTACCCAGTAATTCTCCTCTTATTTTAAACGTCAGCATGCCAAATTTTAATTTGTTTTTTATTTTTTTAATTTTAAAAATTCTTTGTATGTTCCTCCACTTGTTTATTTTTGGCCGGACCGCTTTCACCCTATCACGAGCATCTTCAGACTGGCACAAATAAAACTAAATCCATGGTAATATATAGCATCTATGTCATGAGTGAGTCCTATTGCATTCTAATATTGTTTATTCAACATGCAAATTTTCATCATGAAGTATTAAAATTCTTCTTTAAGGGGTGGAGAAGGGGAATGAGGGTGGTTTTTAGAAATCCCATGTAGACTGTGACCTTCCTCTTGTTTTGAAGGTCTCCATGGTTGAGGGGTAAGGCTCTCGACTACTAATCCAAAAGTCGCGGGTTCAAATCCCGGCGTGCGCAAATAAATTTTATTTAATAAATTTTTTGTTGTTTCACGATTAATTCATTTAAAAATAATATAAAGTGTATTTGCGCACGTCCCAGAGTGGAAGATACTCTCAGTATCGCCCTGGTGAAAGACCACCATTCAGAATTGAAACGTTGCGTGAAATGGCTTTTAGCCGTGTTTGGTGATCAGATCTGAATAGCCAGGTATTTCCCCACCTTCTTCTTGCCCTTCTCCTTCCCCTCGTCAATACCTTCAGCCTCACAACATTCCCCAATTGGGGATGCCATAGTCTCACTGGCTCCAGACGGTTGGGGGCAGTTGGGACTCTTGTGCGGTATTCATATAAAAAAAGTGGCCAACATATCATCAAGCTCGGAATAAAACTGTAGATTTTTTTGCAAAACAAACAAACACTGACACTCTTCTTTATATATATAGGAGATTATATTTTGCTATCACAGACACTGCATGAGGTTTTCTGTGTGACATACATTTTTAAAGCAACTCTTTAAAATGAATTCAGTCTGCGCGGGGGTAGTCAGAGTCGATAGATAATGACAAATATCTGCTCATGTTCTCATATGTTTCGTGATATTTTCCTTCGGAATTTTCTCAAAAAAACACGAGTTTCGCAGGTCGTGGCGTCTTCACAAGCAAAAGTCTAGGCACAATTTCAAGAATGTCGTCACTTTACTTCGATACTGCGTTCCATTTTAAATTTTGCTTATGAACAGTAGGTGGGTTTGCTTAGAAAAGATAAAATCGTAATTTGTATTTCACTAAAATTGTAACAGACCCCTTTTCAAATATTCTTACAAAGAAAGCAAAGGGACAACTGGACTCCTAGATTTTGTAGACGACAAAAAGCTGACTATATTTGGAAAATTTTCAGTTAATTAATTTCGGAACCAACATATGAGACTTCAGTTGAAATAATATTAACTAAAATGGGCTCTTCTGTTTAAATTTATGTATTAACTACCTAATGTGTACCCGGCCTTGCTCAGTTTATTTTTTTAATAAAGTTATGAAGTTTGAATTATTTTTTTTTTCGTTTGGGTGCCATAATTGATTTGACAGCGATCTGCTATCTTTAAACAAGGAACAAAAACACATTTATTTGAAATTTTTATTTTAATCCAAATGATTTTTATTTCAAATATATTTAAATAAAAAAAACGTTCTTAAGTAGGTACCTACTTATGTTTTTAATTTTGAAAATATTGTACCAAATTAACCTTCTTTTGAATGTGTAATCTGTGGCTAACCAGAGTGGTATATCTATGGCTAACTAACCTGAATATAACATGGCTGGTTCAATGTTTTCCCTGCTAATTTTAAAACGTTATAGTAACAGTTTTACATATTTCATTCAAACTACTGTCTGAACCTTTCTGGCACTAATAAGAACACACTGTTCTATTTTCGGTTCAGCGATTTTCGAGAAAATCGAGGACAGACAATCATTCATTTTTATATATAGAGATTTCCTATCAAATTTGTCTAATTGTGAACCGGTTGTATTTGTATTTAAAATTAAAATAATAATATTTTTTTGGAAACAAATCATTCTTTTGATATAAATATAGGTTTAAAAAATTTACATTCAAATACAACCGGTTTACAATTAGACAAATTTGAAATTTTACAAATTAGGAAAAGTGTTAATAATTAATTAAATATAATTGAGAATCAATTTTTTTTAAATAGCTACCCCTTGAATATTAAAATTAATATTAACAATAAAAATAATTTCTTTTTAATTTCTAATTAAAATTTTTTATTCAATGTTTTATAATTATTTTTTATTAACATTTTTGATTAATTACTTACCTACTTTAATCAATTTTTGTTTATGTTTATATTTTTTTTATTCATACATTTCTGTATTCTATGTTTATCATTTGTCTATATTTAACATTATTATTTTTTAGTATTCTGTATGTCCTGATGAGGAAAACTTCGCTTTCGAAACATGTTGATATCTATATATTAATAAAACGGTGATTAAAAAGTAATTTTTAATTCATTTATAAATAAATAAAATAGTCAGACATTAAATATCGCGTCAATATAATTTACTTTTTGTGTTGATAATATTTTCAAGGCCATTTCGCAGCTGACCTATCTTGTTACCTGGATTTTTATCTACCTGTTTACCTGTTAACAGCTGGTTCCCCAAAGGGACGACATGAAGAAAAATCATAACAAAAACAGTCCCATAACAACAAACCAGAATACTTGTACCTGGTCCCTTTTATATGTACAACAATTCAAGGTTACACAGCCCTTAAAAAAATACTTGGGAAAACGTGGCTTGGTCGGTGAACACAATACAGTACCTAAATGAAAGGCCATAGATAAAAAATACATTAGATTGGCGTCTAAGGGTATTTTAGTACAGCTATCAGATAAGTAGAACCGTCTAGACTAGACTGGGTGAACCCTTCATAATAGGGCTGGTCTGAGTGAGTACTCTATTCAGCGATACGGGAAGCCTGTAAAGGTCTCGAATACATTGGTAAACACTTGTGCAAGCTTGGTATTATCAGTGCAAAAATTAGCTCATGTTACAAAATGAACATGTTTAATTCTTTAGTTGTATTTAAAAAAACATATTGTATTCCAACAAACATACTATTTTTCATTTGAAAAGTTACTCTCCAACCTTTCCCCTTTCTTCTTCTTTCCATCCTCCGTTTCCTTTAGTCTAATTTCCCTTCTTTTATTTCATTCGGCTTAATTTCCCCCCTCCATTTCCTTCAGTCTAATTTCCCTTCCCTCACTTCATTCAATTTAATTTCCCCTCCTATATTTCCTTCAGTCTAATTTCCCTTCCTTCACTTCATTCAATTTAATTTCCCCTCCTATATTTCCTTCAGTCTAATTTCCCTTCCTTCATTTCATTCAATCTAATTTCCCCCCCTCCATTTCCTTCAGTCTAATTTCCCTTCCTTAATTTCCTTGTGTCTTATTTCCCTTCCTTCATTTCCTACAGTCTTATTTCCCTTCCTTTCTTTCATTCAATCTAATTTCCCCTTGCCCATTTTCTTCAGTATAATTTCCCTTCCTTCATTTTTCGGCTTTCACCCTTCAAGGGTGTTCTTGGCCATCACTTTATTTTATGTATTAATGTTATTTAAATGAGCAAATTTCAAAATTACATGGAAGATTGGAGTCGAGTTGATGCTTAGAAGAGATTTTAGACAAGGCTTGATAGAAGAGAGAATATTTTTTTAGAGAGGCACAAACCAAAAAATGTGATCTAATGTTAACAATTTTAGGTCCCAGAAAGCAGAATATGAGGAATCAAACACGAGAATTTTTGAATGACCCAGTCCTGAAATTATTGCTACAGTTTAATAAAATTTTAGATCGAGTAGTTCTAGTTGGAATATTAAATGTAATTAAGCTGACTATATCAGGGCTGTCTATAAAAACATTAACAATTTTGAAAATAATAGTGAGGTCAGAAACAAGTATTCTGTCTGAGAGTTTTAATAATTCAAGTTCTTTCATTAAGTAATTATAATTTATAGATTCAACAGGTAATCTGAGCTATAGTTAACATATTTAGTCCAATAAAACTTTCTATTTGAGGTGTTATGGTTTTGAAGTTGGAAATCTTGTACAAAGATGGAAGATACTCTCAGTATCGCCCTGGTAAAAAAAACACCATTCAGAATCGAAACGTTGCTTGAAATGGCTTTTAGACGTGTTTGGTGACCAGATCTGAATAGCCTGGTGTTTCCCCGCCTTCCTCTTCCCCTTCTCCTTCCCTTCGCCAATATCTTCAGCTCCACAACATTCCCCAAGGGGGTGCCATAGTCTCACTGGCTCCAGACGCTTGGGAGCCGTTGGGACTCTTCGTTGTTGGGAGAAAAACATTATCTTTAAAGTTTTATATACGTAGCTGATCACAGAAATGACTTTGTTTCAAAATTGAAAGGACTGCTTGGTAGTCGAGGTCTTTTCTAGAATTTTGTATATCCATGCCTCAAAACTCTTGAATTTTTTTTCAGGAAGGTCCTAATACAACTATTGACCAGTGATTACCAAACCGTGTATCCTTGTATCATGGTGCAAACAAAACAATAAAAATATCTTATTATTGACCATTGATTAGTTTTAACCTTCAATCGCATCGAAAATTTCATTTCTTTAAACATCATCTTCCCCCTTTACATGGTACAGTTCTCAGAAAATTATACCAATCGTTGGGTTTTCACTTTTTTATTCTTCGTAATTTTGTTTGTAGACTTATTGAAAAACGTATCCATTTGCCACACTCGAGATAAGAACACTTTGGAACGTTTCTAGAAGAAAACTTGAAAACAAAAAAAAAAACTGCGGTTGGTACCTTCAGTCATATGACTACCGATTTAATTGACCGGCAATCAAAGGGTAGTATTTAATTTGCGATGAATAAGTTGCATTTTAGATCACTGATTATTACTGAACAAAGAAACTATTGCTCTTCTAACGTATAAGTTTGGAGACCACTGACGTAGGCAAAAGCTTTTAAAACATCACGGTTTGTCTAGTGTTTTCTACCTGTCGTTTTTTTTTGGTAAGATCAGGTAAAGCCAGATTTAGGAGCCAAACTGTAAGTCTCTGTTGTTCTTTTTGAAATTTAAGGATAGTGGTGATAAAGATCCCTTTTAAAACCTTCCCTTAATCTACACGACCTTATTTTTTTTACCCCGCAGCCTGAATTGAAACAGATGGTAAAGGTGGGTACCTACCTACCTTGAGATCGCCTGAAATAAACAAAGAATAATATAAGTACTTACCTGTTTTCAAAATAAAAAAAACACCGTTCTTTATGAGAGCCGAATAAATGTATCAATAATTCCAAATCATTTAAAAAAATATATAATACGTGCATATTTTATAACAATATGTAGTTACTTTCTCACAAATCATACAGTCTGACATTTTATAGTAGACGTAAATGAGGTCGCTGCGGTCGTTTAAAAGGTTTTAAGCCTCGGAAAAATAGAATTTATATGGATATATTACAAATAACCCTTTAAAACCCTGGAGGTTTTATGCACTTAAAAAAAAATATTTTTTAAGATAATCTCTAATCAGTCAATGGGCTGAAAATGTAATTATATGAAATTCTCTCGATAGAGAAAAATCGTAAAGCATGCTCCGGAAAAAAACGGGTTTGTTCTGTTATTTAACATGTTATAGGTTTGAAAAAATTCAGTGTTTCTAAATGCTACTTAACACATTCGTCTTGAGATTTTTCATCTATCTTAAATATGTTGTGTTTTATCAATATTTTTATAATTGTCACTTACGCCCATTTTTTCTAAACGCTGTTTATATTGGCGCGCTCTTTCTATCTTTCGAATAATCATATCTGCCTTTCAACAGCGGTCAGTCGGGATTCAGAGGTCATGCTAGACAGTCCTGAAGAGATTAATGCGGGCAACAATAAGATGTCTCAGAGGAAGATGAATGTAAGTTTTAAAAAACACAATGGTTGGAGTGCATATTTTTTACTTTCATCAAACAGTATACAGAAATTAGTGGTACTTGCCGAAAGGAAATGATTCATATTCTGTGGCAATTGTTTGTTCATACTTTTGTGTTATTTAACGATTTGCTAGGTAGATTGCATGGAAAGGCGACTTTTTTATATTTATGAACTTGAGTTATGTTTGATTTATGATATTTTACTGTGATTTTTTTAAATGTGAATACCTCACAAGAGTCCCAACTGCTCCTAACCGTCTGAAGCCAGTGAGAATTGAGTCTGAAAGATTAAATTTGTTATATTTTAAATAGGTCACATTAAATATTTTTGGAAAATGCAAAGTTTAAAGCTGATAAAGGCTCATTTAAGCGATACAACTGTCTATTTTAAAAACACGGACAAACTTTGGCGTAAATGTCCTTTAGCCCCAGTAAAATATTTATATCGAAAAAACCACACCAGAAATAAACACTGTGTGCATGCGAGTGCATTATCACGTGCACACTTGTGCTTCTATGAGATGATTCGCACCGGTAAGGGTTCGGGATTGAGAACTTCTTACGCTAGAAGGAAAATACTTCACACGGCTTACTACAATATTACGTAAGAAATACGTACGATGTTTAAAAAATACAATTCTTTAGATGCATTTAAATTAAAACGATTTCTCTATTCAATTGGTACAATACATATGTGGTGCAAAACGGCCAATAACAATTTTGCAGTAGAGCAAAATCAAAACTCGATAATTTATTGAAAAAAGCTTAAGATGCAGTTCAGGGTTCATTGCCCCCGGGTCACACACTTAAGGGCGAGAGGGATGTAGGAGAGGAATTATTTATTATTTCGAAATATTGATAGTATTATTACGCAATACGATAAACATAATGTTTTTAAATAGAAAAATATATTTTATAAATTTACATAGGCTTAGCATTTATCAAAATCTAATCAGAAATATTAACTTTTCTGACCGTCCCATTGTATGTTTTACAAAATATTTAAAATGTGAATATGATTTTTAAAGTGGAGAAAAATATTTTTAATCCATTCTCGTTACGTTTCTGTAAATAAAAATAACCAAAGATTTATAATCCGCATTAAAAAAAAAAACAATACAACATTAAAGTTACGCAGGGTTTATGAAAAAATTAAACTACACACTGTTATTATGTTAAAGAAAAACCTTCACAGCATTTTTTAAGAATAGTCAACTTTTTAAATGTTTTTGTAAAACGTGCGTAGAACGGTCAGAAATGTGTAATATTTCTGATTTAATTTTGATAAATGCCAATGAAAATAAAAAATAAAAAAAACGTAATAAATATTTTTTCTCTTTAAAAACACCATGTTTATCGTATTGCACAATAACATTATCATTATTTTGAATTTATAAATAATAACTCTCCGACGTCCCTCTCCTCTCCCCGTTAATAAATATGGAATGTATAAATTTGGTTTTTCTCTGAGAAGAAATTTCCCAACGAAGGACGTCATCCGATGATATGGGAATTCAAACAGTCATCAGTTAGTTGAACACACATGAGCGCCGAAATGCCAATGACGCTACCAAACAATTATAAAGACCACAAACATATAGATGTAATAATTATTGGCAAAGTACTTTCTGTACTTGACATATAAAATCGAATTGCACTTACGGCCGTCCTTCCCAAATTTTTGAACGATCAATTGAGGCACCGATCAACCATGTGTTGAGCATTCGCTATGTTTTCCCGCTTCCAAGCATTTTTTATCCTAAATCGTTTATTGCAGATTATAAAACAGTGCCCGCTCAATTTTATGGAAAATAAAATAGTGCCTGCTTACTTTCATGGAAAATAAAATAGTGCCCGCTCACTTTCATGGAAAATAAAATAGTGCCCGCCCACTTTCATGGAACATAAAACAGAGGGTAAAATAAGTAAAACACCATTATAATTCTTAAATCTACTAACTAATTTATTTTCTGTGGAAGACAATTCGTACATAATGCTGGTTACCGAGAATCAACTTCGACCAGTAAACAAAACTAACAAACAGTTAGAAAAAGAAACCATTGACGGTGGAAACGATTCCGGCATAATACCTCCACAGCAAACAAATAAAACGTATTTACAATGACTTATTATACCACCACTTAAAACACCAAAAACATTAAAAATACATTTAACCCCTCAAGTCATTTTTGTTCCCGATGGGAAACAAGTAACTGAGTAGCTACTCAAAGGGAACAAAAAGACTTGACGGATTTTAACACAATACATTGTCCGTAATTCAATGATGTAAAATACAATAAAAATTACTATGATTGGAATAAAAAAAAATACCGGGCCACAAAAATTCGCAGCTCTTTGCTTGTTTTTGTTTCAAGCCCTATTAATACACAAACACTTTATAAGATTTTAGTCTGAATTCAACAGGACTTAGAGATGAGGAGGTCTGCCCCAAATACACCAGCTTAAAGTTGTGATATTGTTGATCGGGTAGAAGAACTTGTTGATAAGGAAATAGATGAACCAGCCATCCGTGGCGAAGAACTTAGTAGAGGTTAAGGGTGCTTTTGACTCCGCATTTGGTGGAATGGAAAAAGAAGACCTTGCAAAGCTCAATCCATTGACGCCAACTTTATAATATTCCCGATGATTCATTATGAAGAACACACTCTTGTCATAGGATTTATTTTGGGTGAATCAGTCATCCATGGTGAAGAGACCGCTGGAGGTGAAGGTCTTGTTGGCTTTGATGGAGAGATTTTGAAGTCTCTGATGGTGCTCCGCGTTGTTTTGGATGTCTCCCGTTGGAGCCAGCTCAATGATGTTTTCGGTCAGGTTGCGGAACATCTTGGAAAGCTGGAATATTTAAAGAAAAAATACACTTGAAACAAAATGTGAAAATAATTGTAAGCAAAATGAATAGAAACTGAATGAGGGTGATACTGGAATACCATAGAGAGGATACCATAACATTTCTCAATATAATAACAACAAAAAATAATACTACACAAAGGATACCACCGTCTGGAGCCGGTTGGCTATTGGGGTATGTTGTGAGGTTGTCGATAATCGCGAGGGGAAGGCGATGGCGAAGAGGAAGGTGGGGAAGTACCCGATTGTCTATATTTATCCACCAAACACGACTAAAGCTAATTCAAGTAACGTTACGTTTACATGGTGGTATTTCACCAGGGCGATACTGAGAGAATATTCAGCTCTGTACTGACTAAATTAAGATGCTTTCTTTATGAGAAATTTAGCGCATACGAGTACCATATAAATAGAAATTAAAACATGGAAATCGATAAAAAATGATTCAGTGTTAGGGTAGCGAGAATATTATTTCATTCGATCAAATGGAATGGCGATATACAATCATAGCAGTGTAAGAGAGACAAAGAGAGAGAGAGTGTAAATAGTGTATCATCATTGGCTCTCTCGGGGCTAGAACCAAAAAGGTAATAAGTCAGTGGATACAGTGGATTTCTTCACAACGACACGGAGGGTACTTCTATTTACCCTATCATCATGTGTACCCGGCCTACTTGGGATTTTTTTTGAAGTTATGAAGTTGTGAATTCTTGCTTGTCGTTTGGGTGCCATAATTGATTTGTCAGTGAAAGTAATGCCTTGTGACGACTATTACAGTCTCTAAACAAAGAAAAATTCATTAATTGATAAACTAAAGTTCTTAAAAAAAAGTTCTTAGCTCAACGGTAGAGCATCTGACCGGACATCAGAAGGTTGCAGGTTCGAGTCCTGTCGGCGACATTTATCTTTGCTCGGAAAGGTTTTTTTTCAATTTGGATGAGTGTTTCAGGCTAATAATTATTGTTTATAAAAATAAAGAAACATTCATTTAAAAATTTATTTCACCCAAAATTTTTTTTTTCAAAACTTGTTATCTGTGGCTAACCAGAGTGATACATCTATGGGCTAACCTCAATACAACATTACGGGTTCAATATTTTTCATATTAATCTTTAAACGTTATAGCAACAGTTTTACATATTCTACTCCGGCACTAATAAGAACAAACTGTGCTATGTTCAGCTAAACCGGTCGAGTAATTTTAGAGAAAATCGATGATAGACAGACAGACAAACATTCATCTTTATATATAGAGAAGAGATTCAGTGAAGGCGTCAATTTACGGCCTTGATGAGAAGAAATATTGTGGAATGAATCTAATTGAACTTATTTTTGGGGACTTTTTAAAAAAATTTGATATTATTTTTGGGAGAAGTGGTGCCAGTTTGCAACAAAAGTGGTATTATCTGTACGTTTTTAGATTTCTATATATATATATTTTTTTTATTTGGAAAACATTTTTTGTTTTGTTTTATTTTAATTTTGAATGAAGTTAACTAACTCTGTTCCATTTTGGGCTATTCAAGCTTGTCAAAACAATAGACAAAGAAATATTTAGAACGCAGAATATTACAGTTTTTAAAATACCAGATAATCGAGTGAAAATAAGAAAATTTGAGTTATTTACTCAAAAATTATGAAATTCGCGTTAACGCAAATGCGAATTTTTCAGGTCTGTACTTATTTTCCAAAAGTGTTGAAATTTCCTTCGAAGACTAATAATAAACCGTTAAACTTTCAGTAAATTAAAAGTCTGCTGAAAGTTCTGAACAGTTTCAGCAGGTGAAAACAAAACACCAAATTAAAGATGATATCCCGAAATACAAGGCAGGTATTATTTTATGAATTTACACAAAAAAGTGTAAATGTAAAAATCTCTCTGGTTTTCCAAAAATATTACTTGCCATTCAATTGTTGACGAACGTGAGCAAAAAAAGCTTACAAAAGCCTCACAATTTGCTTTATGATAGACACGTAAAAATTTTGAACCCGCAGACAGGTACAGAGATCTTTTATAATATTCAAGGTACCTCTTCCTATTTAAGGTCTTTCTGGATCCCTGAAAAGACGACAAAAGCATCAAAACTTGCTTTATTTTACACACGTCTAGGTTTAAGACCCTTGGGACAGGTAGATTCAAGGCGTTTAGATATTTTAGACACAAAGGCTTCCTAAATCTCCGTTTAAATGCTTAGCTGTTGAACGATTCCAACGAAACAATACTGCAGGCATTGAATATATAATACAAGATAGAAGTGCCTTACATGTGGCTTTGAAAGAAAACCCACTGTAGCCACTTACTTTGTACCTTTTGGTTCTAGCCCAGAGAGTCGAAGAAAATACAGCCACTTACACGTTTCTTTGTCTCTCTTACGCTATCTGCAGCGATATCGCCATTCCATTTGATCTAATTGAAATGAAGATTAAATAATTACATATTTCTGTATTTGAAATTTAAGAAAGAAAATGGCTTTTGGATAACGAAACACGCCCACCTAGAATTTTTTGTGTTCTTTTTTATTGTATGACTGCAGGTTTTCAGTGAAATAAGATTATCGTAATTGTTGGTTTCCTCTACACAATTTTATTGTGAATAATAAATTAGAAACCCTTAATTATGATCCTGTCAGTCGCGTCGTAACCAAATTCTATAAAACTTCCTATTTACTTGTCGCTTCGTGAAAATTTTACTGTTCAGGTTACAAATCTGAATATTTATAAATTTGTGCGCATTAAAAATCAAGTTTACTTTATTCAGGCTAAACGAACTGTAGTATTAAATCATTTTGTAGCTTTATACAGCACTTTTGAGGTCATATTTCACAGACAATTTCACAGCAATGAAAGCTATTTGTTGTTTTAATGTTACCAGGCTAGTAATAATAGCTGGTTCTTCGCCTGTTTGTTGTTTGTGTTGTGGGCAATGAAATATTTTGACTGAATAGAACTGATATTGTTGAAAATTCGTCCTTTTAGGGTGATCTAATATTGCTAACGTGAGATAATAATCTTTAAACTCTTTGTAATCAGTAGGTACCGAGGACAATGAAAAAACAATTCCTCTGTGGTAGGTACTGAAAAAAAAAAAAATGTTTCCACAAGTTTACGTTAAAAACATAGACAACCAACCGATCGACTGTGCGGCATAGAATTAATATTATCAGTGGTTCTATTCAAATCTCTTATAGTGTTGGCTTATAATGAAAATAAGAGAAGTCTTAAAAGAAATCCCTGTGTAAACCCTTTACCTAGATACGTGAAGAACCCCAGCATGAAAGTATTACTGAGATTCTCAATTTTTAGGAGGTTATTGTTCAATATTCACTATTCTTCAGACAGTACAGGGATTATCCTCTCCAAGAGGAGAATAGATTTCTTTACCTTGGTACTGTCTTGAATGAAGTTGTCTAAGCCGTTCTTGAAGAAGAGGAGTGTAGAATCCAAAGCCTCAGCGGCTTGGCGAGCGAATTCATCCCCTTCTGTGTCTTTTTTTTCCTCCGGGGCTGGTTTTCCATTCAGACCCTAGAAATACGATATAAAACATTTAAAAACCCACTTAAACTAAAGTGTTGTCAAAACCAAAGATGAAAGAGTTTGATATTTCATTCCAATGTACTGGTTTCATATGTTTAAATGTTGCTTAGACGTAAAGCGTGGTATAAAAAGGTAAATTAACTTGTAAAGAAAAAAAAATGCATATTCAACATATTAAATATGTGGTTTAAAACCAAAAAATTACATTTCAATGTTTAAAATTTGACATATAACGCTTAAACAAGGTAAATTTCTAATTTGCTTAGAAATAAAGTGTAAAGTTAAAAGTCACAAAGCATCCTAGAGAAGAATATACTTTAAAAAATTCTAATTTCAAAACACAATAATAAGTGTGTTTTAAGGTAGATCGACGCTTTATTTTATAGTTCTTCTTTCAATTTTGCCCACAAATAACGCATTCGATTGGTATCCGAATGAGATTAATTTATTTGGAGGTGGATCAGCAAAATAAAAATGATTTTGCGTAAAACGTCTAATTATAGTAGCATTATTAAATACATTATTTAATAATTGCGGAAAATAATATTAACATAACCCAAGTGAAACATGACAACGGAAAAAACAACAGAAAATAAAAAAGATTTCAGTCGCATCTGGGACTCGAATCCAGGACCTCTGCCTATTCGGGGCAACCGCTTAACAAATGCTTAACTTATGCCATCTTCATCGATATCATATCTCAAATTCAAGATTTGTAAATATTATTCTCCATTTTTAATCCCATATTATTGGCAGCTATCTTTATAATGATTACAAAGCTCCCAAGGAACACAATTGCAAACTAGACAGTGTCTCGGATTAATATCCGATTTTTTATTTATATGAGACATTTATAAATGTCTAAAGAATATATTCAATTTCCAATTATTAATTATTTTTATTGAGATTTAAAAAAATAATACTAATATGAATATTAAAATGAGGTTTTTAAATCTCAATAAAAATAATTAATAATAAAAAATTATATACGTTATTTTATAATATGGATGATCTATCTATTTTATTTATTCACACACAATATTTCAACAACGACATAAAAATTTAACACTTGAAACATCAATAATTGTTCGATACTTTCTAATGGGCATGATAAATAGTGCACCCATCATTTTAATATACAAAACCAATGTCAAGGAAATTCTATGAAAAACATGCGACCAAAACAAATGGTTAACACAAAATCTAGCGAATTGATTCGATTTGTTTGGCACTAACCCGTGGCCAGTTTTTGCATACAAATGGCATTCGACAAGCTTTTTGGACCCGCATATTTTTTGTAGGTTAATTGAATGCCACAATTCGCAACTTGTGGGAGATTAACACGATAAATCGCGAATAACAATATTGATTGCTTGGTTTTATTTCAGCAGTTCTGGCATTTAAAACACCTTTTTTTCCTTTATTCGGATAAATAGCTCAAAGTAAAAAAAAAAAGTACACCCCAGAAGTAGTAATTTAAAAAAAAGTCTGCCTATGCCATTGGGGTATGTAATTAGAGTCTACGTTCCTTGCAAAATCAGTGTCAAATATTGTTCTCGCGCGTGAAGTGCGAAGGGAGGGGTGAAGCGGCTGTCTATGTGGCCCGAATCCTTCCGACTACGAAAGAACTAAACAAAAGGAGTCGCCGCGCCGCACAGCAAGCTGGTTGCTGGCCGCTGAGGAGCATTTGAGTTACCGGCGTGCCTACTTCATTATTTGCTTCTTGAGTTTTTTTTACATTAAAAAGCCAATTTAGAGGAAAATTGATTATGTAAAACGAATTGTCCAGTCATGTAGGCATTTTGCAGTTATCATTGGAGATCCATACCCGGCGAGCGCTTGTAATCGACTGAAGCCCGTGTTATCTCTATGATGCCAATAGGCCGCACGTTGTTGCCCACATTTAGAACGCTGATTTATAAATCTCTATGGCCTGTGCTAATTTGTTTTCTTTTTAGTTTTTTTATTAATTTGATGTTTTGCAAATAAGAGTATGCAAAAATGAATACTGTACCAATTATAATAACGATCCGTGCGGCCTATCGATAAAATAAGTCTTCTTTGCGGCCCTCCTCCAAAAGTTTGTGCACTTCTGCCTTATACCATGTATGGAGCAAAAAATGGGTATTTAAATATAAGAAATACGTTTAATGGCTCTAAACAGAACCTATACAATTTCACGTGAAATTATTGCAATATTTATATTTCAATCAAAGATTTACGCTATATATACGCTATGTAAATACATTTTTTATATAAGAGGAAAGTGGAACTTGAGCACAATACTACGTTCACAAAGAATGAAGGCATGCTTGTACCAAAATATAATAATAAATACGGACAGCGAACCCTGGACTAAAATTCAACATGTTACCAAGCAATATTAATAACATGTGAATAGCCAACAAGAGTAATGCCCGGTGCACACAAGGCCAGTATAACAAGCCAGGATAGCTAGTCAGTTTGCCGGTGTCCTGTCCTGAAAAGATCTTAGCTTTCTAACGTGGCTTGGCAGTTATAGCAACGTTTACACGATGCTAGGAAATTTTAAGCCAGTATCATTGTAGTGACTATGATAACCACACGTCCGCGTCCGTCCTTAAGGAAAAATGAATAGATTACGTAGAAGAAACACAAGACTGAAACTGTATTTTCAATGTTATATATTTTTTTAAATTTTTTAATGTATTTATTGTATAATATTAATTACATACAATGGGAACTTGTACCCGCTAAGCCACTGGAAGTAGCTTGTCAGCAGGAGTTTAGTTCAACAATATTATATGATACAACAATAGATAACAGTCATCATACAAATGTAGCGCAATAATAAAACAATATAGGTGCATGCATGTTGTGATTAAAGTACACTAGTTATTGAAAAAATATTTAAATAAATACGAAAACAGCATAACAGTTTTGTTATACAGATACTAGAATAGAATAACATAAAATCGATTTAAATAATATTATTAAAATATCAAAATATCAGCTAGTATTAAACAAACCGATAAAAAAACAGCAGTACAGTTTTGTTACAGTGAGGATAGACTAAATATGGTAGCACGTAAATAATTTTAAAGATACCCGCAGCTATCAAGGAGATCATCATATTTGTTCAATAGACAATGTAAGATAGAGAAAAAATAGCGTAAATACACCAGATATCAAGGAGCTATACAACCAAGGATACCGTCATATTTGTTACCATCGATTCCCAGGGTTACTTTCCAAAAGCCAACACTTCAACATCAATGAGAAATTGTTTTAAAATTCGTATGTCAATTTCTTAAATATAAATGGAACAATGTATTCAAGGGTTCGTCGAACATATTTATTTTGAAATATTGGCACTATCATTCCTATATTTTGTGTGAATCGTGTATTATGTACATGATCCACCACTCCCTTATCTTAACTGTCAGATATATGTTGCAGTAAATTTTTTTGCCACAAAAGAGCACGAACATTAATTGATTTGTACATGATATATCAATGTCTCGCCTTTGCTTAAAAACTGTTTTACTTACTAGCAACTTTACCACGGAGTTTTGAATAATGTTATGAATGGTCAACATTATGAATTTATTTTTAATGAATGTGGCGTGCATTATTATGGCGATTGTCATTAATTCAGTATAAATGGTTTGTGATGCTGAATTACGAATAGACCTATCTTTATAAGACAAAATACTAGCATTCCACAGACATTCTTTATCACGATACAATTGTATAAACTTTCAATTAATCTCTTTACTAAGTTTTGGCATTTTTAGAATCGTATCGTGTATCAGAAAAAAACACAACGTGTCGTCATCGTGCATTAGCCCATAATGCACTAGCTACGGACGGCCACATGACGCTAGACACAAAGCCAGGATAGAAAGTTTGGTGATGGGGGGCGCTACTGGCTCAAATAATAGAACCCTATCCTGTCTTCAGACGCTGGCTTACTGGCTTCTTTACTAGTTTACTAGGTTCCAAACAAAGCCAGTTCTGTCTACACGTAGCCAGCGTTCCTGGCTTACTAGGTTACTGGCTTTAGCTTGCTATCCTGGCGTGTTATACTGGCCTCGTGTGCACTGGGCATAATAGATATATGCTGAAAAATACCTTATAGCGCTTTTATCAATCTGTAGTTTGTATGCTGTGTAGTACGTATAGCACAAAAATATATCCATTTCTTTAGATGTGTCAGTAATAATAATATGTATATTTGTAATTAATGTATTAATCTGTAATCATTCAATTGTTATTGAATATTCTGTTGGCACACTGCTTAATTGTAATTTTATCATGTGTCGTAGTTACATGTATTGAATTCCACAAGTCTAAAACTTAAACTTTATTTCGCACAGTTTACATTCGCGCTGTGCAAGCGGGTTCAATTGTAGTTTAACGGAATGATGTCTTTGAAGAACAATATCGATTACAATGTACTAATATTTATTTTCGCTAAATACCTTATACTCATAGAATAAAGAATACACACTAGAGGTGCCTTCTATGTAGATTTAAATGGAAGCCGGTTTGCCTTTGACTTAGTATCTTTTGGTTCTAGCCCACAGAGAGCAAATGAAAATACAGTGCCCTGTCTTTCTTAGACTGCCATTCTATTTGAACAAAATGAAATGATGATTTTATGGCCTGAATGGCAGACTTTTGGATCACACGCCTACATCGATTTTCTTGTATTCTATGATTTCATCAATGACACCCGTATGGCATCAAATTCTAATATTTGCATAAACATTTTTATTTGACTGTCCTAAACAGGAAATAAGGAACTCCAGTTCATTTCTCATATATGTATTTTTTCAATAATTACGTTCTAACCTAAATACCAGTAAGTACACATGTTTTTTTTTCAATTTTTCAAAGCCCGCCAAAACGCTCCAAATCTATGGCCAGTCGGCTTTGAGTAGTTTTGAGGTTAGAATATCAAACGTAAAAACAAGGATGAGCTCTACCGTATATAATTTTATATTCTCTTCATAGTAAACCATAAATAAACACGTGCATTCAAATCGTGTACCTTTTTAGAAACTTTAACTCAAATAATAATAGTATTTAACATTAACATTATCATAATATCCGTATTGACAATTAGTTTGGAAACAAATATACTTATTTCTATCACTAATAGATTTTTAAAAATTGGACAGTAATTATACAGCTTAAATTATGTTTAAAATTCGCCAAAACTATAAAAAAAAAACAAAATCGACAAATAAAATTTTTGCATTCAAATCCAAAACCATAATACCCAAATATGTTTCTGTACTAAATAAATAAATTTTAATGTAATATGACAAACCTGCAAGCACATAGTGGCCACGAGGGCAATGGTGGTAAGGGTGGCTAGATTCGTCATGACTATTGCGGCGGGTGATAAAAAAAACGGCGAGCTGTCAACTTGCTTCCTCCGGAAATCTCTTGTACTGACTGTAGTGGTCATATTTTTTATCTATGCTTCTTGATCGGGCATTTAGAAGGTGCAGATGGGAAGCAAAAGGATGCAACCAAAAAACATATATTAATATAAATGATTTGATGGGCAGGAAACAGGTAAGTACTTAGATACCTCAGGTAAGCAAGTTTATCTACGTATCTTTTTTCTATTTACCCTGCAGTGGTATGCATTGCTCTATGATGTAAGGTAAGGTAAGGTATTGGATATTTGAAAATGGCAATTTTATTATGATCTTCTGCTGATTGTTGAGACCAATTGAATATATGAGCGTATAAGTTCCTTACCAAATTCACGGGATTTTTTTAATCAAAAAATTGTCGTATTTTTATCAAGACGACTTCAGGCGTCCCTGTCCTGGAGTGGGTCAGCAGGCTCCGTCGATTACAGGCCCAGCCTCTCCTCGCACAGCCTCCGTAGTTCCCTTTCATCATCCCTCTGGAATGACGTTGTTTCCAACAACAGAATTTCATATTATTTTAAAATAAATCATATTAATGCTGATAATTGGAATTGGAATTGAGAAAAAAAAACAATATTACCGAAAATATAAGCGTGTGACGTCACGGTTCATACAATGACTCGTGCGGCCACGGATGTAATTTGTATGTTTTCCCCTAGTTCACGTCGAAAGCTCATAACTTCCTTATGTTTTGAGAAATCGAAAGATTAATTTTACTATCGTCATTAACTTTTTAAATAAAATTCATTTTCAAAAAAAAAAATTAAGAAACAAGTTGTGATGCTCTTACTGCTAAATTTGAATGTGAGTCATAACCTAAAATCTGAATGTACATGTTTATAATTGTTGAAAAATCATCATAAAACTATAAATATTATTCATAAATCATTTTAAGTTGGACACGAGCTTCCTCGCTCGAAATTATGTTAAACAACGCTTGAAAACTTAGATGCTTAAAACAATCAGTTTTAAATAAAACCTAGTCCGCCTCAGCACAGGAACCTCTAGTGAGGAGGACTATGAAAATATCCTGAATTATCTTATTAGCCCTGTAGTTTGTTATTATGTAAATAAGAAAGATATAATAAATGAAAAATTTTGTTTAGTTTTAGTTTAGTTAAACTAAACAATATTTAAAAAAAAAACTTTAATAGAATGGTGTTATAACTCAGTCGAAGCCGTAAATATAAATTTATTAAAATATACCCACATTTTGTCTATTTATTTTATGTTTTTTAACGATCTCAATAACAGTCATGATATTTAAATTAGGTACTATTATTAAATTCAGTTGGGTTGAGTGTACAGGTTAGCAATGTTTGTGTACAGTCGAATCGAATAAAGAACAAAACGTCGTCGGTGACAGGAAGACATTTGACCCGGGGCGCTTTGTCAGCGGTTCTGTGGTACTGATAGTATCGCCACGGCCGCGGCGCTCGGGTACATCCCAGCCAGGGTTGGGTTGGTCAATAAACAAATTAGAGTTTGTTATTTGCGATAACAATCTTAACCTTGAAGCAGAATGAACGTTTCAGATCATTCCGCACCCTGCAGCCATTCCCATGTTGTATTTTCACAAATTTCCGAAATCGAAGACAGTTTACAGGGTGTGATTTGGCCTTCTCCGTAAATGCTCTCCATCGTCTGCGCTCTCTCGCCATTAGCCAGTCTGTTCACCGCTTAAGGTTTATTCACATCTACCAGCACCGCGCAGTGCAGAACAGTGCAGAACAGTACAGCACAGACACAGCACAGACACAGCACAGACACGAGTATTAACATTACTCCGTGCAGTACAGCACAGACGCAAGTACGGCTGTGAACTGAACTGTCAACTGAGCTTTAATGTCAGCCACAACATGTTTGAGGATTTTATAATCATATTCCCATGTTTATTATTTTTTTATAACCTGTTTTCCCTGACGAATTTAATCAATTTATCGTTGTGCATCTTCAGGGTATTAGCAATATCTGCGTCTATTGACGCCAAGTGACGGTGACGCCAAGATGGCAGTGCTAACGGTGTGATGTATTCAAACTAACTTGTTCAGGCGCAGACGTCACCAGCGGCGACCAGTACCGTCAAAATATTACGTTACGCTTACGTACGTTGTAATATGATTGTCCTCGTAGACAATGTAAGAAACTGAATTGAATTGGTCAGGGAATATAGGTAATAAAATAAAAATAAATTTAAAAAATAAGATTTTAAAATACTCAAATCCTCTTGTGGCGGACGGTTACGTTCAGTTGACAGCCGTACTCGCGTCTGTACCGTGCTGCAGAGTGTAATGCGAACACTCGTGTCTTTGCTGTCTGCCACGTTACGTGTCTGGGACGCACGGTACGGTTAGATGTGAATAGACTTTCTCGGCTTGCCTGACAGTCGCTTCCACTGGGCACTCATACAGTCATAATGTGTGTGTGGTGTCCTGTCACCTAGCATTTTTTCAGCATGTCCATCCAATCGCAATCTTTGGCACCTACAGAAACTTACAATGATCGCATGCACGATAAGATTTACGAATGACTCCTACCCCTACCCCTACCCCTACCCCTACCCCTACCCCTACCCCTACCCCTACCGCTACCCCTACTCCTACACCCTACCTATACCCCTATCCCTGCCCCTACCCTACCCACACCCCTACCCCTTCCCCTGCTGCTACCCCTACCC
>JAHDVE020007254.1:0-28670 GCA_022606495.2 Halesus radiatus | reverse complement strand
AAATAATCGAAAAATTAATCGAAAAGTCATTGCAAACCATCGCAAAATAGCTACCTTTGTAGACAGTAAAAAAGAAAATCCAAAAACATGAAATTCAGTATATCAAGCAGCCTTTTGAGCAACAACCTCCAGACAATTGGCAAAGTAATTAGCAGCAAAAACACACTGCCAATCCTCGACTACTTCCTATTCGAGATCGCAGGCAACCAGCTGAGCGTCACCGCCTCTGACACCGAGACCACGCTCATCAGCACACTCGAAGTCGACAACCAGGGCAAAGACGGCTCATTTGCAGTCCCAGCCCGAAGGATCACCGACTCGATCAAGGAATTTTCAGAACAGCCACTCACCATCTCTATAGACAGTGAAAATTGGGAGATCCGTATCAGTTGGAAGAGCGGCCACCTATCGATCCCTGGCCTGACAGGCATGGGATACCCCGAGTTGACCAACCTATCAGAAGAGCAGACCACGATTCAGATCAAATCTGAAATCCTGGCCGATGGCATCAGCAACACCATCTTTGCCACGGCCGACGATCAACTCCGCCCCGTGATGAACGGTATCAACATATCGTTAACCACAACCGAGATCACCTTCGTTGCCACCGACGCTCACCGCCTTGTTTGTGCACAAAACCGCAGCATCACAGCCGAGCAAGAGGCATCATTCATACTACCTCAAAAACCAGCCAACCTACTCAAAAGCATACTCCCTAAAGACGGCGAGCAGATCATCGACATGACATTTGACAACAAAAACGTCATCTTTAAGCTACCAAAACATCGTCTAATCTGTCGACTCATCGAGGGCAACTACCCCAACTACAACGCCGTAATCCCCAAAAACAACAACAACATACTCATCATCGATCGCAACGAACTCACGACGGCCATCAAACGTGTATCAGTATGTGCCAACCAAGCAAGTGGATTAATCAAATTCAAATTGACGAGCGACAACTTGAACATCACATCGCAAGACCTTGACTACTCGACCTCAGCCGAAGACAACCTAACGTGCCAATACAGCGGCGGCGAACTCGAGATAGGCTTCAAAGCACCATTTTTGCTCGACATTTTGTCAAATCTGCATAGCAACGAGATCGAGATCAAGCTAGCTGACGCATCTCGCCCAGGACTATTCCTTCCCGTTGACACCCTTGCCGAAGAGGAGTCAGTGCTGATGCTACTCATGCCAATGATGATCAATTTATAGAAAAATGAAGCTCCAACTCAAACGTCCACTCATAGTATTCGATCTTGTCCACGTATAATCGTGCGATTTAGAGGCAATGACTGCGGTATTTTTATTTATTTTTAATGCGACCACTTTCACGCTGTTTTTCAATAAAGTGCGCTCAATAATTGGATTCCAACATCGACATAATTCTGGATGATAAGTGGAATTTGCACAATCCGTTTGCGCAACGTTTAGGCTTCTGTCTCCGTGTCGTTTGTTTTAATTTACGAATATCCAATTGATTCACAAACGAGATTAATTCATTAGATAGTTGATTATTTGATTTTGCTTTACTTTCGTTTTTTGCTCTTTAAGTAATTGTTGCCGTTTTAAGAAGAACGGCTGCGCTGCCTGTTTCATACATAAAATAATTTGAGGGATTTGAGGCCAAAATACCCGTCCAAACTGAATGATATATATTTTTTTACAAATTTTAGTAAATCTTTAGCACGTATGAGAAGTATTTTTTTTTGTTTCAAATTATAGGCCTTAAAAAAAATTATAATTTTAGAAACTAACTTATTGCGGGTTTATTGTAGTTTTTGAAAAAAAAATCATATTTGCTATCTAAATATGATTACGTAAATAAAAATATAAAAACAAAACATTTAAAAAAAAAACATTTTTTTCGGGTCGATGTTTGAACTTATGTATTGCAAATTTGTGTTCTAACGTAAATTGGTGGTTTTTAATTTAATTTAAAGTCCACCATAATGCTTATTTTAATATATATTTTTAAATTTTTATTTTATATTTCATTATGTTTTCAAAGTAGACGGGGTAAAAAAAATACCGTTAGCCCCCAAATAATTGTTAAAAGTGCCTCTAAAATCCCTAAAAATCATTTCCTTTAATGCCTATATTTCATAATGTAAAACAAAAATAAATAAATTACTTCTAATCCGTACTACATATTTTCTATACTTTTTGATGAAAAGGAGATCATTAGGATTATGTATTTTGGCGTCAAATCCAAAATAAAATTTTGTATGAAACAGGCCGCGCAGCCGTTCCTCCTAAGTGTGGTTTATAAAACTACCTCCTAAGTCATCACGATGAGATAAGTTGTAATACCGCAATCACTTTTCTTGTTGTTTTATCTAGTGGAGAACTTTAAAAAAAACATAGAAACATATCTCATCAATATTACTATAATATGCTACCTATTTTTTATTGGTTTCACGTTTGCCAAGACTGAACTACAGAAAAGTTTCACCTCTATGGTTACACCCATCGACAGTGGCAGTTTTCTCTGAGGTACGTCTGTGCGGTGAACTGTATTCAAACATATAATTATACGTACATATATTTTAATTATAATTTTACCACACTTTAAGTGTGTTATGAATATCAGCACGTATGGGACATTCTGCCATATTTCAAAGGTTCCTATAAAACATATTAGTGGCCCCAGAGCGGTAGACCTGCAAACCTTGGGAATCTACTAGCTGCCTGGGTGCGCAGCCACTATGAGGTTTGTATAATCATTGAACGAAATAATATTAACATAACCTAAATGAAAGATAAAACCGGAAAAAGGGACAGAAACTAAAAAGATTTCAGTCGCATCCGGGACTCGAACCCAGGTCCTCTGCCTATACCGGGCAACGCTCAACCGATTTAGCTAATGAGACCACTTCAATTTGTGTCATCTTCATCGATATCATATCTCAAATTCAAGATTTGTGAATATTATTTTCCATTTTTAATCTCATATTATTGGCAGCTATTTTTATGATGTTTACAAAGTTCTTATCACCAAATTTGTACGGAATGGTATTTTGCAAGGGTCAACAGATTTATTTCTGTGATTGTGGTATTTTAAGTTGATATTAACTCCTCGAGTCTTGATGATAAATGATAATTTTTCTTAAATGTGCATGGTAAACTTTTGAAACACAAGATTTTTTTCAATTATGTATCTATTTTAGGGTATTTTCAACTCTCAATGAGATAGACCACGGATCGCCACTGCCCATAGATGTAATTTATTACTTATGATATCTTTGGGTACACCCTTTCCGGTTTTCGCGATTCCCCAGAAAAACACGTTTCTTTAGAAATTTGTGAAAAAATACGTATGACCTGCAAAATTTAATGTTTGAAACCTTGATTCCATTTTACCGAGCCGATAAAAGATTCCACCACCAAAATACCATTAAATATATATTCGAGTATATATATTAGGTAGGTACCTAATAAAATAAATTAATCATATACAGTCTAATATTTTACAGTAAATTAAAAAATGAGGAGGCTGCGATCGTTTAAAACGTTTTAAATGACAACACCAAGATGGCTCATGGGAAGATTATTGTAAGTTTAAAAAAGGACAACGGTCTATGTGCATGTTTTGTACTTTTACCAAACGTTATCCAGTGATTAGTGGTAATTTCCGAAAGGAGATGATTCTACATCACTATTAATGATAATAATAATAGTTTGATGATTTGTATAACGCCGTTTTTGTGAAAAATCACCTCAAGGGCGCTTTGCAATATGTATCGAAAGAACTATGTATTAGATCTTGGATAAATAAAATAAAAAATAATCATCTGAATTTCATAGATGAAAAATCTAAATTAAAAACAAAATTTAATTATGATGTTTTGCATTGTTTCTTTAAAACGTACTGTCAACTTCGAATGTGAACATTTTTTAATGTGAGGAGCAAAATTTCAAGGAAATAGTTAGCAGTTTAGTATTTATTTATTTAATTTAAAACAACGCCATAAATATATCACATACAATAACTACATACCATAGTTAACTACATGTATAAGAATATAGCACAAATAATTTTTAAAAGTTAACTATTAAATGTGGCATTAGGTCGTACAATGACATCAGAGAGTATATAAAGAATAAAAGTTCATGAAGGATATAAAAGTAAAAGATATGCGTACATATAAAACATTTAATAAACTTAAGTTATATTAATATTGATTGAAAAGATATGATAGTATAGCCTTCTTGTACTCGTACTTACGTTCCGTCCAGCTAAATAGATCCGCTACATCTGCGTATCTATTACTAACCTCATGTATTCTAGGCACAAGCGAGTGTTTGTAATGCTCATTCCTGATTTTCATTGTCATTTTGGCCATTTAAACAGGATTTTGGAACGAGTTGCTCTCGTAGGTATATGAAATTAAATGAGGTTAATTAAATCGGGGCTGTCCATACTACCATTTACAATATTGAACATATATATAAAGTCGAAAATAATTCTTCGATCTGAGAGGTTAGGAAATTTAGTTCTTTCATCAACTAATTATAGTTAATGCTTTCAATGGGAATACCGAGTTTATAATTAATTTGTTTTGGGAATTTATCTTGAATTTCTGCCATATTAATGAGAAAAAATTTAGTTCCATTTTATTAACCGCTTAAGGACCACGCCCGAGTATACTCGGGCGATAATTATGTTTCAAAATTCGCACACCCGAGATAACTCGGGCAAACTTTACCTGCAGAAAAGACCACTACCGAATATACCTGGCGAAAATAAATACGATTTATGGTAAGTGGAAGTGAGACAAAATACAGCTACGAGACAAAAGACAGATTCACCATAAAATCAACTTTCAGTTCCCTTTTGGGCCAGAAATGGCTTTTATAGAGGGTATATATGTTCAATTAAAAAAAAAATCATTCATAAAAAATTATGTTTTTTTCCGTTTATTTTTTAATGATTACTGAAGGGGTTAAACGTCTACATTTTATTGCCAAAGTGCTCATGGTCTATTTACAACATATAAATCCAATACCTACCCACTTTTAGGGAGAGATAACACTGCAATTATGTACACGCGCACCCTCCTAATAAAATATCGAAATCTAATGAATTATACCAAAATTAGATTTGTTATCAGTTATCAGCGAGATATCACTTATTACCAGACATGTTACTAGGCAGAAAGAGGGGGAAATAGTTTAGAAGGGAAAGTTACTAGTTCCAGGATAGTCACACCTGATAACAACACTCAATAGATAAAGTTCAATCCTATAAATAAGGAACTCTAGTCCTATTTTTTCTTTCATCAATAATGACGGTCAAACTTAAATACCAGTATATTTCATTTTTTTCTGTTAAAATAATTTTCGAAGTTTCAATTTTTCAATGCCCGTCAAAACGCTTCAAATCTATCGCCGGTCGGTTTCCATCAGTTTTGAGTTTAGAATATTAAATGTCAAAACAGCTGAGCTTTACCGTACATAATTTTATATTCTTTTCATGGTAAACCATAACTATACATAAGTTATAAAATTATGTACCTTTTGAGAAACTTTAACTCATAAAGAATATTATAATAGTATTGAGCATTAGCATCATCATAATATCCGTGTTGATAATTGGTTTGCTCGTGAATACTCTAATTACGCTTAGACGGTTTGGGCATGTAGATCGAATGAAGGAAGAGAGGAGTGTAAGGATAATATATGACGCGAATGTGAATGGAAGAAGAATCCGGGGACGCCCAAGGAAGACATGGCACGATCAAGTGAATCAAATACTCGAGTCGGGCCATGTCAGAAGTCGGAATAACAGAAGAGAATGTATGAGGCGTTGTATGAATGTGAATGAAGCAAGAAGTGTATGCCAAGATTGAGTTGTTTGGCGGTCCGTCCTCTCTGCCTACCCCAGCGGGGAACGGCGTAATGGTGAGTTATTTAGTTACTCTAATTTCGTTCATTAATATGTATTCTTTTTATGTTGAACATTAATTATAGAGCTTAAAGTTATCCAAATTAAGTTTATATTACGTCAAAACAAAAAAATACAAAAAACAAAAAAATACAAAACAAAATCGAAAAATAAAAATGTCCATATTAATCCAAAAACAGAATGCGCACTTGACGTCAGATGTTCGAAATGCAATGGTACCAACATAACAAGGTGTTTTGATGAGATGATTTTTTATTCGCTTTTAAAGAACGATTTGTAAATTTAACGTATAATACATAATAAAAGTTATGTGTTCAGAATCGGCGTTTGCTGATCTATATGAATATATATTTTTAAAGCCGTTATATTTTTCACTGGAGTTCCTCATTCTCTATATTTAACTGGTTATTTATTTTATTATATGAAGGTGAAGTCTTTCTACTTCATTCTACTCCCACAGTGGTCTTAACATATTAATATGTTCAACCTTACAACTATGATATTAACACGAATATTATTCAAAACGTGCACTACAAATTAAAGATTTATGATAGATATCGTTTACACATTAAATATGTGTAATAAAGATGACAGTTTTTTTTATATATGGGGACAAAGGCAACACTATTAAATGTAGGTATAAAAACAACACATTAACAACAAAAAAAATATTGGTACTTTACCAGCGGCGTGCATTGGTCAGTGATCAAAGGTAGGCTGTGTGTGTCAATCAAAATTATAAATTTAAGAAACTTAAATATAATCGAGTTATGTTGTATTGGATTGTTTTTTTAAAACGTGAAAAATTAAATGTGTTAAATGTGAAAAATTTGAAGGGAAAGAAGATAATTTCAAAGGCATAGTTAGAAACTTGGTATTGCCATAGTAATAAAAATTTTACTTCCACTTTTCAATTTCTATATTTTATTGCCGAGCTATACGAAGGAGCGTGAACATTTAAAAATTGGAACTTATGAATGTGTTGTGAAAAAAAAGCGATAACATACCTACCTATGATCAGTCTTGCTCAATGATTAAAGGTACGCTGTGGATGGTTTTTCAAGTTCGGATATGATTTGTACATTTAATTTTGGAAAGTGGCCAATTTATTATCATGTTTCGCTGATTATTATGGCCAACAGAAAAAACAAGCGTACAAGTTCCTTGCCAAATTCACGGAAGAAATATATTTTCATTAGAAATTTGTGTCAATTTTTCAATTGTGTCTTATGTTTTTATGGTTCGATATTTCCTTAGAGTAGGCACAGCTTTTCAGCCTTCATGGACTGCACGCCACTGCACTTTACATCAAAAGTTATAATAAGTACCTACTTTGATTATGGAAAAAAAATAACTGTTGGTACACAGGAGGCCCTCAAGAAAATAATTTCTCTCAGGGCCTATATTATCTTTAAGAATGCTGTGCGTAGGATTATTTTAAGGAAAGGAAGGAGAGAAACATCTGGTAAAGAAAAAGATACGAGGGGTAGGTAAGAATCTGGGGTTCAGTGTGTGCAGGAGTGACGGTGGTAATAATCCATCCCTACCACTGCGATGCAAGACGATGGGTTGAGAGAGTCCGGCTGGAGAGGTTAAGGGACCTACCTCAACCGGCCTCTCTCGATGCGGCCCACCGCGTAGCTGATGAGCAGACGCATCCGCCGCCAAGACCTGGACAAACCTCACCCCATAAACCGGGGCACCCCTGCTAAGTCACCAAGCGAAGCACTTGGGATAACCTATGGCAGAGATGTTGATTATCCAACGAATGGTTCCCAAGGTAAAAACTAAAGTTAATATGGTGGTACATTCACAGGAGTATGAGAGGAAATGGTTCTTCCAATAATCATAAAATGGAACACAGATAACGAGCTAAACCCGAAATTTTTTTTTTTTTACATGGCACTTTACAGTGTTATGTAAATAAATCTGACGATAAATGAATCTACTAGGTTGTGTGAAGGAGATGGAAAGGAGGAAGGTTGGGAAAGAGCGGTTACGGGAGACAGTTCTTTGGTTCAGACTTACCCCGAGGGTGGTGTCTAGACAGGGCGCTCGGCTCTGGACCTTCGACTAGCTCAGTTTCAGCAGGCCAAGAAGCTCCTCTGCAGGGCCGTAGGCCGACAGGCGGTCTTATAATTGGGGTCGGGGACTCTAATACTAGGCCAAATAAATTTACTAAATGCTATCAGACTCAGAGTTTATTCAGGGGAAGGTACAGACATGGTAAGTTATGCTACAATAATCAAAAGCTAGCCTAACCTCAAATGGAAGTTACGGGGGATTATTCTCTCTTATATTCTCTAAACGGGCATGATAACGGGGAATCGAATAAGTTACAACACAAAAGAGGAAATACAAAGTCACCGAAGTCAGCTTACAGTCATGATCGTGGCGGCAAAAGGATCCTAGTGGAAGCCTCGGGCTTAGACATCAGTACACTGAAGTTAAATTATATTTAAGAGAGAGTCACCATGTACCGGAGCTCTTTGGTTATACTAATGCAATCTCGCACAGTGGTTGTTAACCCAGCATGCATGATAATATGGCGCTACAATTTGCTGCTGCCAAAACGGCTTCTCGCGCGTTCTTTTAGAGACGCAGTGGGCGGCGGACCAGAGATGTCATCCGGAAGCCGAGTGAGAAAGAAGTGGCCGGCGCGTGGGCGTGCAAGCTGCCGTTATGGCAAACGTGGCGCTCGCGTCGTTTTTTAGCGTTGTTCTTTGACGAGTGGCTAGAGTCTTTTTAGGATCTTTCTGTCGTTACGTAACAACAGTTAGTTACACACGATTTAAAAAAATATATGTAATATAATAATAATGTTCGTATGTCTAGAATATTTAAAAAAAAAGTACCTATCCTAAAGCATGACAGAAAACAACTGCTCTTGGTGATATTCTACACAACCGGCCGTTATTTACGAAGATATCGCACGGGAAACCTTGCACATGCATATTGCCGTGTATAATAATAATAATATCTTTATTGTAATTAAATTTAACTATAACTAAAAGACTTGTATAATATAATAACGTAAGTGTAAAGTGGTTTATAAATTAAAATAAAAAATAATATAATGACAGTTATAGTTGAAGTTTCACATAACCCGCCTCACTAGGCTAGCCTGTGTTGAGGCAGTAATTTTGCAAATTATTTTATAATTTTAAAATACCTACGAATATACACTTATATTAAGATATGCTTGGTAAATCGTTGAATCAATAATTTCGAATTTGGGTGAGTGCACCGGTAAATGCCCTATCATTAATTTATGTATGCACAATACAATGATAATGCTTTATCAGTAAAAAAACTTGCCTGTACCTCCACGAATTATGTATGGCTAAATCAATAAAATTCAAAACATTTATATTCTGGTGGTTTCTCACAAAACGTAGGTACTTACTTTATTTTAGTTGGTTTGTTTTTTAACACTTTCAGACCTGAATTAAAACTGTACTTGCTTTATTTTAGTTAGTTTGCTTTTTAACCCTTTCAGACCTCATTTTTTTATATGAATACCGCACAAAAGTCCCAACTGCTCCCAACCGTCTGGAGCTAGTGAGATTATGCCATTCCTAATTGGGGAATGTTGTGACCTTGAAGGTATTGGGGAGGGGAAGGAGAAGGGGAAGAGGGGATGGGGAAATACTTATATTCAGATCTGGTTATCAAACTCGGCTAAAAGCTGTTTCAAGCAACGTTTCAATTCTGAATGGTGGTCTTTCACCAGGGCGATACTGAGAGTATCTTTCACACTGGAACGTGCGCAAATATACTATACTCGTATATTATTTTTGAATTAATTAATTGTGAAACAACACAAATTAATTAAATAAAATTTACTTAAAACTGTACTTACCTTATTTTAGTTAATTTGCTTTTTAACCCTTTCACACCTTAATTAAAACTGTACTTACTTTATTTTAGTTGGTTTGCTTTTAAACCCTTGCAGACCTGAATTAATACTGTACTTACATTATTTTAGTTACTTTGATTTTTAACCCTTTAAGACCTTTATTAAAACCGTACTTACTTTATTTCTTATCCCTTTCAGACCCTAATTAAAACTCTACTTACTTTATCTAGTTGTAGAATTATTTGAAAATTTTTTGTGAAACTAGTTTGGTTTTATTTTTTTCAATACCTACTTTTGAAGCTATTGCTACTTTCATTTGAATGTACCATACATTAGATATCCAAGGTAGTTTTTTAAATTTAAAATGATAAATCATGCACTGCATATCAAAAATTCAACATTTCGTTAATTTAAAAAAGGGTAGGAGTAGGGGTAGGGTTAACACCTTTATCACAACCTTAAAACTTTCTTTCAAACGTTCATAACCCCGGAAAACGCCGGGTACTTCAGCTAGTAATACTATAAAATGTACGTAATCTTTTTGAAAATGTTTAAGGGTGTCTTGTAAAAGATAGTTGATATACAAATATTAAATTAAGACATTCCTGATAAATTAGTAAAATATCCGAAAAAGTTAAAATATATTCACATTATTATTAATTGTTAAGAATATACGAGCAATATAATATGAATTGTACAAATATTCTCTCAGTACAATAATGATATATTATTATAATAGACTGATAAATTGTTCGTATTCCGCATATTATAAAATTACGTCGTCACATGCGTTTATACCAGTATCTTTAGTCATTCCATTTCCGAGCGGTGCACCTTGTAGTGAGTCGTGTTATATGCTCGTTTTTAATATTTACAAATGTTTTACCATCAAATTTATTTCCATTTACTTTACAGTGAATATTGTTGTCAGCTATAAATGTGCTGACCAACTTACTACTGTACAATTTGTTACCTTTATTATCTTCTTGCCCTCGCCGTACTCGGGTCGGGAACCCATCGCATCAACAAGGCGCCTCCAGGCGTTCATATCCTGTGCTATATCAACGGCATCCGTCCATAGTAAGACCAGCCTCTCCTGCACAACCTCTCCTGGCACAGCCTCTTCTAGCACATCCTCTGGAGTTGCTTCTCCTACCTGTGTCTGGGGTGACCCACTAGACGCCTTCCCTCTGGAATAGGATCTTCTGACATTCTTAATGCATGCCCAAATCACCTCAATTTGTAGTTTCAATAACTTTGGTGATACGTTTTGCTTTTTTGTTGTTGTAATAATTTGTTTTTATTTTTGTTTTATAATTATTTCACTGAATTATAAATCTCCTCATCTCAATATAGGACTGTCCTAGTAAGATGAATGATAATTAAAAACAACCAATTCACGTTGGAACACAAATTCGCCGTACATGCTTTAAAATATCGACCCGAAAAACTCTATTTTAATGTTTACGTAATTATATTTACATAGCAAATATGATATTAAAAATAAAAAAAACACAATAAATACCCAAATAATTTTCTAAATTGTCTCTGAAATCATGAACATTATTTTTTTTTTCATGGCATATACTTCATATTTTAAAACAAAACTAAATAAAATACTTCTCATCCGTACTAGATATTTACTAAAATTTTAATTAAAAAATATATCATTCAGTTTGGATGTGTATTTTGGCCTCAAATCCAATATTAAGTTATGTATGAAACAGGCAGCATAGCCGTTCCTCTTAAATGTCCTGTGAATTTATCAGTAACGCGTCCTAATATTGATTAGGCCGCCGCTTCCTGCTAAATCATTCGTAAGGCCTGCAGTCCCGTTTTTAACAGTAATTTAGGATACACTGCTAAGAATTTCCAATAAATACGCAATACATTTCTTTCCGCGAATCCTGAAAAGTGGTGAGGAAAATGTACGCTCAATATTAATTCAGTTGGCCAAAACTTTCAGTGCAATATGATAATAAAACGCAATTTTACAATATTCAATGCCCAATCCGTACCCGAGTTACAACACAGCCTATCTTTGGTCATGGAGTAAAGCATGCCACTGGGCGTCACATATTGACAGGTAAATGTTTCGTCTTCACTTAAAACTAGAGTAACAGGTACCTTAATAAACCTAATAAGATAAATGTTCTTGTTGAACATGTTCTGGGTATGTAATGCGTGCATGAAGGCCGCAATTAAAATAGACGAAAAAGCCCGGTTATTGTATAACATGCAATTACTCTGGAAGTATAATACTTCAAATCAATAACCTGGTGGATATTATCACGTAATACGACGGCTTATGTTTGAGAAGAAAGTATTGTAGGTACCGGCGCCTTTCTCTTGTGCTGTAATATTTTGGTCTTATACAAAGAAGTATAAAGAATTTTATAGTCATGTTCATTTCATGGCTTCATCTCGTGTCGATAAATATCCCATAGTGTGAATTAAATTAATTGAATGATTAGCAAAGATTTTATGGCGTGTTTTTTTTTAATTACCAGTGACGGTTTTCTGTAAAGTGCGTTTGTTCAGTGAACTCCCATAAAAGATATAAGAAAATGAGACAAACTTGTATCGTAATTTTACCACATATTAAAAAAAAATTGTTTACAATAAAAATCCACGTCCATAAATTCGAGTCTGAAATGAATTTCATGAATGCGATATGAATTTAGCAACTATGGGACTTTCTGTCCTAAGATATAGTTCATACTAAACATACTAGCGGAGCTTTAGCGGTAAACAACGACCTCCGTGGTCGAGGAGTATGGTATGGTAGGAATACGAATCTGGAGGTCGCGGGTTCAAATCCCAGCGTGAGCAAAAAAAATGAATTTGGTATATTTGCGGCACCTTCCAGAGTGGAATTAAAACGTTTCTTGAAATGACTTTAGCCGTGTTTTGTGACAGAAATTAAATAACCAGGTGCTTCCCCATCTTCCTCTCCCCCGTCGCCATCCATCCCTTATATCGTTCAGACTCACAACTTAACTCAACAGGAGATGCCATAGACCCACTGGCTTCGGAGAGTTGGAACTCTTGTACGGTATTCACATAATATGTTCTTTTTAAATCTCAGGATTCTGCTAACTGCCTGGATTCGCAACAACCATGAGCAAATTTGTAGGGAATAAATGTTTTGCAAGAAACGACAGTTTATTTTCTGTAATTATCGGGTTTTAAGTTGTTTTAAAATAAATAAATCGAACAGTTTCTTGGGTAAATTGTCATTTTCGTATTTACTCGCATGCTACTTTTTTAACCCAAGACATTATATTATTCATTAGCCAAAGACGTTTCAATGAATCGCCGAATTTCTTGTTGCTAGGTCGGTAATATGGAAAAGACAAAAATAAGTTTTTTTCATGTGCCTGTGTGACGCACATTTTTTTTCTGACTTTCTTTAATCTCCTATTGAACTGCCAACGAGCCCACGAACCGTCGCTGGTCATAAGCATTTCATGGCCTCATCTCGTGTGTATCAAATATCCCATAATATTATTTATGTTAATTGAACGATTCCCAAAGATTTTATGGCGTCATTTTTCGAACGTGAACACTTCTCATTAAATTTTATGTAATTATTATGAATCGGGGAAATATTATAGCCATAGTGTTATGTTTTGAGGAAAGTCGACTGCAATCATGATTTGCTATGTAATTTACTGGTAGATACTGATATGTTTAGTCCTAGTTTCAGCACTACTTTCTTGCATGTCTTGGAGCGGCTCCCCGCCTTTGTTTCTACCCACACACCAAACGGAGAACTTTCATTGCATATCCGTTTTGAGATAGTCCGTGCAGTTTGGTCGTAGCTCGGAGAAAGTCTGCACAGTTCCATTCAAAATCTTCCATTGTTTCTATGTTCTATGATATGTACCTATCTACCTATATATGGACCGGAAAAAATAAGAAATCTCAATGGGTACCCATTTTAACGGTGAGTTCTGGCGGCATGAAATTTGCACAGTTTTTTTTTCTGTTACTAACTTGTGGGTCAACGGAACTATTTTCAGCTCCCAAAATCGTTTCCATTGTGATCTATGGAGTTTTTTTAAAGAAGTCAACCAAAGTACAATCGTTTCGTCTCCGTATTACAATAATATTCATTAATAAATGATTTAAATAATTATAAACTCAGATATAATGCACTTATGCCAGCGCTTCTTCCAATCCTCGAAGCACTTCTGGAATGCGCTTTTCAGTATGGCCATCAGCTCGTTCTTCGATTCCGACTTTATCTCATCAATTGTGGCAAAACGCTTTCCTTTCATTGGTCTCTTCAGTTTCGGGAATAGGAAAAAGTCGCAGGGAGCCAAATCTGCTGAATACGGTGGTTGAGGCATGATTACGCTGTTGTTTTTGGCCAAATAATCATGAACAAGCATTGATGTGTGAGCTGGTGCATTATCGTTTAAATTTAATACATATTCTTTGATCCATTTTTTTCAAAAGTAAAAAAATCGAAGAACACACAGAAACGTGACTAACCTTTCCAGTTGTCAAAAACAAATCACTAATCCAAAACGGCTGATAATGCTAACATACGATAAACATATGTGTACCAACATAACAAAAAAAAATCGATAATCGAATGTACACAGCCCGCGAAAATTCAAAATTCACCTTTTCTTTTGAACACACCGTATTATATTTAAGTCATCTGGATAAGATAGAATGCTAGCAGCTAAATTTTCACCAACCGATATAAAGAAACCATTAAACGGTGCACATACTCGTATCTATTTAGGGTCATTTATGTCCACGTTGAGTGGTGAGAGTTTCAATTTTATTTGTTGAGTTCTTTGAAGTGTTAGTGATGATTGTATTTATTGTTCTCCAGGTCTGTCGTGAATTGTGTAAGTTCTAAATATCGGTGTAATAATTTGTTTTGGCGTACCGTCGATAATTAGTTGCAGCGTTTCTTGACTTATTTTTAAGTGATGTAAGTAGATTATTTGGCGAATCTTTTTTCCGCTGTTTGCACATAGACATTCTCTAATAAGATAATCCCGGATACTGTATACATTGCTTAGGGGCTTCCTATTCGTAACCTTGTTTTAAACTTGCACGAGTCAAATGCCGTTTTGATATATTCAAAGAATTGATTAAAGATTTCATTTTTGAGTAAACAGAGTCCGATATTGGAATTTTTAAGTACATTTTTTTTTTTTTTTCTTTTTTTTTAAATTTATTTTGTTTGCTTTTTTATGTAGATTCACAAGTTTCCCGCTTGTACTACTAGTTTCCGGATATCGTGTACATATATATTTGACATAATAATTCGAACATATCCCTAACTATGCAATAATAATAATATAATGTTTATGTTCAGTGATCCTTGAAAACGGGGAAATACCTTTACAATGGTCATTGTGTGTAGTTTGGGAGTGGTCATGATAATGTAACTATTATTAACAACAATGAGCCCATTATTACCAATTAACCGTGTGTTACGTGAGTTTCACACGAAAATAATAATATTTCATTTTAGATTTATCCGAACTGATTACTGTTATGTTATGTTGGGTGGAAGGCATCAGATCTTCTATCTATTATATAAAGATAAATGTCCCGGGCGGGCGGTGATTATTTGGTTTGTATACGAATCTACAGTTTTATTCAGCTCATAGATCTGAGTGATACATAACTCAATCTTGTCAAAATTATTCAATAATATTATTACTCAATTTTAAACGGTTTTTTTTCATCATAGCACCGCACGAACCAGTGCCTGTCAAACACATATACATAATTTTTACCTGATAATATTTGCTTTTCTCATCTCTTCATAAGTACTTAACTATTGTACTATACTCAAATTATCTGATATACGTAAACGATTAGTGTATATAAACAATAATTATTAGCCTGAAACACTCATCCAAATTGAAAAAAACCTTCCGAGAAAAGATAAATGTCGCCAACAGGACAGCCTTCCTCATATTAATAAAGTTGGTTGTTTACAGGTTAAATATAATAAAAAACAGTAATTATTGAATGAAACACTAGTATATATTGATTAACTTGGCGGGTTTGCGATAAGCCGACGTAGCTCAACGGTAGAGCATCTGACCGGATATTAGAAGGTTGCAAGTTCGCGTCCTGTCGGCGACATTTATCTTTTCTCGGAAGGTTTTTTCAATTTGGATGAGTGTTTCAGGCTAATAATTATTGTTTTTAAAAATAATTGTTACCCTTTGCGCTATGCACAAAAATCTTGTCTTAAAAACTTTAGTTTATCAATTAATGATTAGTGTATACTTTTTTTTCTTATCTCTTTAATCTCATATTCAATAATAATTATTATACTATACTCAAATTATCTGGTATACACAATTGTTTCTATACTATTCTTCACATCTCTTTATACTTAATTATTATACCTTTTCCTAGATATATTATATTACCATACTATGTCAATACTAGCTTTTTCCCTTCCATTTTTGCATAATGGCACTTAATATGAACTAAAGTTGTCAATTTGACTGTCCAAAAACGGGATTTGTTCCTAGTTGGGCAGACAAAGCTTTCTTACATTCTGTTGTTAAATAATGTGTGTTTCAAATAAATAAATGTTGTTATTACTATTATTCCGAGATTGATGAAATTTTGCGCATTTGAATTTTCAAAATAAGAGGTAGGTCACTATCTACATGAGATGTCGAAAAACCACGCCTATCCCCCTTTCCCACCCCTTAAAGCGGAATTCTGGTACTTGATAAATTTTTGCATGCTTGACGTTTAAATTAAAGGGAAAAATACTGGGTAGGGGTAACTTTAAAAAAACCGGGCAACGCCGGGTACTTCAGCTAGTTCTAAATAAAATAGACAGAATATAGTAAAAGTCACATCTACTATCTTTCGATTAGATTACTTATTAAAATATGTAACATTAAACAATTTTTTTTAATTTTTTTTTATTTATTAGAAAAGCGTAGGAAAGACTTTGAACACATTTGAATTTTCAAAATTATTAATTGTATTATTGACTCACCTTCTTTGTGGCAAATCATCCAGTTTAACATTCTTTGCCGTAGACTCGAAAACAATGAATTGCTTTCCCCCAATCAACACTACTAATTATGGGTACCATTCTCCATTGCCTAGAATGTCGAGATTTATTAACTCAAGCCAGGGCCTTAAAATTTTTGATGCCGGTCTAAATGATTTTTGGCAGTCCTCACGAAAATAAACTTCGAAGAATAGGATTTAACATGTCTAACATTCTATTAAAACCTTGTTCAGGCTTTGACTTGACTGTTTTCACAAATGTATATTTTTGTCATTTTTCTTCATTCGTGTATTATATATATGTAATGTTATTTTTATATAACTCATGTTTTCCTCATTTCGTGTTGTTTGTTTTGTGTAATTGGACCATTAATATAAAAAAAATAAAATAAAGACACTTTGTTTATAACTACGAAATTTATTTAAAGACCGACCGGTTTCGCTTAATACAAGCATCATCGTGGTAAAAAATTAAACTATTCAAAAAGTACATATTGTGCGTTTATATATACAAATATAGCCGTGTTTGGTGACCAGATCTGAATAGCAAGGTATTTTCCCATCTTCCTCCTCCACTTCTCCTCCCCCTTCCCAATACCTTCAGCCTCACAACATTCCCCAAATGGGGATGCCATAGTCTCACTGGCTCCAGACGGTTGGGAGCAGTTGAGACTCTTGTGCGGTATTCATGTAAAAAAATAAATAAATAATGGATTACTAAGGAACTTCTAAACATGTGATTAAGGGATAATGGGAAATTTTATGAGTTTATGGGAAATATGCCTAATATTGGGGTATTGGACACATTTATTTGGCTTTTCGAGTGATTCTAAATTATTGGTGACGGTAAGAGATTAAATATATATAAGACAGTTCCAACTGCTCTCAGCTGTTCGGAGGCTATCATTCCAGTCCAGTGAGACCATAGGATTGCATACTTTTACATAGGTAGGTACTTATTTTTTTTATTTTAAACAACCTTTGCACTCGGAGCTAACGAGCTAACTGCTATTCCATCGAGGTTGTCAACAATATTGGTTAATATATTATTACCATATCTAATAAGTAGGTAATAATTTATTGCATTCTTATGGAGGATATTTGATATATCCCAGAGGACCATCAAGGCTGACTCTGATCAAGTAGCCATGTTGATGATGATAATCGTGTTACCATAAGTCTTTCATGTGGTGCCGAAGAAGCTTTTTCGGCATTTCCGAAGCGCTGCAGTACCTCGGGAGCCGAAGTTGGCAGTAGGCGTTATTGTAATAATCTTCAATTTGTACCATTCGGATAATCCAGCGGACCCAAAGTTCTGAGCCATTGAAAATCGATATTAATGGGTTTTACAAAAAACAGCTACTCGGCTGTCATGATGTACATTAATAACTATAATAACCGAACAAATTTGATATGATAAGATCTACAATGTCCCCTCTTATTCTTCTCCACCCGCTCCGTGTTCGTTTCACTAATCAAATCATCAGGTAGCAGGTAAGAAATAATATAGCAAAGAGCTTGTCCCGCAATGCTTGCTGTAAACTCGGCACGAGGCTCACACTTCATTTCACAGTAGGTACTACGAGTCGAGTACGACAGTCGACAGTCAAACAGGTATCGCGAAGTGCTGCGCGCGCGTTGCACGGTACGCTCTTACGGTTTAATTTTGTCCATGTAATTTCGCAATTCGAAATAAACAGACCCCGGTATTTACATAGTTTTTTCCCGCGTTCCGACTGTCATTTATTTAATGAAAAAACAAGAACTTTATTCAGTAAACTGATAATACATTATCATTGTTTCGCTTGCTTTTTGAATTATCGTGAATAACTGTTGAAAGTGAAGAAGTTCTCGTAAACTCGCTGTGATTTCATACCGGTATATTGCCGCGATAAACAAACAATAAATCTCAGTAATAAAGTGGTCTCGATAAATAAAGTTTTATGTTTACACCGAGTGAATTATTATAAGTTATCCACAGTTCAGCAATACATCATTGATTTTATCTTTTCGATATAAAACTGTAAGTACTGCCTACCTACATACACGTAGACATTACAAATCAAAGTACATAGTTATCTGCACAATATCGTTATTAGTTTATTTTTCGAACTTTCATATTTCAGTTTTGATTGCGTTGTTTTGTTATATATATTAATTTATTATAACATTGGAAGAAATCCTGTGTATTGTGTATTATTCACAAATATCTTCAAGACTGGGGTCAGCATTTCCTGTTCTATAAGAAATCTGAAATCTTAATGGAAGGTTGTAAATTTTTACATTATTAGTATCTATGTAAAGATTGTAAATGAATATGACTTAAGTAATAAATACAATACATTATTTACAAGTATAAGGTATATTATATAAAGATTATACAGGTTTAATGCAAATAATATAAAGACAAAGTCAGTGTTCATAGTCCTCCTAACAATGAGGCGGCCTGCACTTGAAAAAAAAATCTAAATACTCGTATCTAGCTGTCTTTACAATGCTTGCAGGTTGATTATCACACTCATTGGATATAATTTAAACATTTTTTAAGACAATTTTATTTGTTCTATTACAGCGCCCTTGAGGTGATTTTTCACAAAAACGGCGCTATACAAATCATCCAATTATTATTATTATAACATCTCTTCATTACGAAAATTGAAGCCCAAACCCTGGTGAAAGACCACCATTCATAATCGAAACGTTGCTAGAAATGGCTTTAGCCGTGTTTGGTGACCAGATCAGAATACACAGGTACTCCCCCCCTCCCACCCCAACCCCCTCAATCATTTCGTGTAGGTAGGATTCGTATTGAAAGCATGGAAAAGTTGCCGAAAATAATAATTATATGCAATTTTCACTCGCAAATTAATTGCTGACAACACATTTTAATTAATTCGTTAATATTATGTTTATATTTACTGCTCGTCTAAATTGATATCTCACCTTTGTTATTAATAATGAATCAGCAATGACGTGATAAAAAGCCATTCGTCATGCCCCAAAATTGTTTCTTGTTGTTAATTTTTTGTCTAACAAAATTATTGATAATTTACCCAATTAAAATGTCGTTTATGTGAATTGTACGTTGTTATTTTTTTTTAAAAGGGAGAAAGGTTAATGGGCAGAATCTGGCTTTCGTTCATTGCGTTATCGGTAGCTACTCCCATGCCATTGAATTTCTACTAACAACTACCTATTATTTCGTACCTACAGTCTAACATTTTATGGTAGGCAAATGAGGGCGCTGCGATAGTTTAAAACGTTTTAAATAATTGCACTAAGGTGGCTTATTGGAAGAACAGGGTATTTATTTCCTATTGGGACTTCCCTATAGGTTCTAGGTTCTTAGTTTGGGTTTTTTCTTTCTTAAAAAAAACCCAAACTAAGTTCCTAATAAACTATGTTTTAAATACCCTTTTTATTCAGTTGGCGCTTCTGACAAATGTCATTTCATTCTAACATTAAGAATGGGGTCTATTCTTCTTAAATATTTACGCGTTTTTATACAAAGAAAGTGCATTTTTTGGACCTCCGCGTTTGCACATATTTTTTTATTTATTTTTATAAACCTGTAACTATGTTTTCCTTTTTTTTTAAATTATGTGTTTTTCTACTGAGTCCCAATATGAAAAAAATACGAAGAATAGTGTAAGTTTCAAAAAACACAATGGTCCAAGTGCATGTTTTTCACTTTAGCCAAACGGTTTCCAGAAATTGGTGGTACTTTCCGAAAGATGGTTGATTCTGCATTACATTTTAAGACAAATTAAACTTTAAAACAAAATCTAATTCACTGATCAAAATTATAAATTTAAGAATCGTAAATATAATCGAGTTGTGTTGTCTTGGATTGTTTCTTTAAAACGAACTGTTAAATTCGAGTGTGATTTTTTTTTAAATTAAAGAGCAACATTTTTAAGACATAGTTAGAAGCTTGGTATTGCTATAGTAATGAAAAATGTAGTTACACTTTTTTCATTTTTACATTTTATTGCCAAGCTAAACTTACTAGCGTGAACATTTAAAAACTAGATCTATGGATGTGTTGAGGAAAAGAAAAGTTTTAATATCCAGACAAGCGATAACGTACACTATGATCAGCGGAATGTCTTGCTCCGTGATTAAAGGTAGGCTATGTGTAGTTTTTCATATTCGGGTATGAATTGTGCATTGAATATTTAAAAATGGGCCATTATTTTATCATCTTCCGCTGATTGTTATGGCCAACTGAATAAATGAGCGTACACGTTCCTTATCAAATTCATGGTAAAAATACAGTTTGATCAGAAATTTGTCGCCCTTTTTAAATATCTTATTCCTATTCGTTTTTCTTAGGTTAGGCACAGCTTTTCCGACTGCACGCCACTACCTATGATATATTTCAGTAGACAATTATTTTTATTGCATACTAGGTGATGTGTACCCGGCCTTGCTCGGGATTTAAAAAAAAAAAAAGTTATGAAGTTGTGAATTCTTGCTAGTCGTTTGGTTGCCATAATCGATTTGACAGCGAAAGTAATGCCTTGTGATGAATATTACTTTTTCTAAACAAATAAACATTAATTTGAAAATTTTATTTCATTCCCAACATTTATTTTTTCAAAACATATCTAAACCTCACAACATTCCCCAATTGGTAATGTCATAGTCTCACTGGCTCCAGACGGTTGGAAGCAGTTGGGACTCTTGTGAGGTATTCATATAAAAAAAAATAATAATAATAAAGTTCTTAAGTAGATACCTACTTATGTTTTCAAATTTTAAAATATATTACCCAAACAAACCTTCTTCTTTTGAATATGTAATCTATGGCTAACTAGAATGGTATATATCTATGGGCTAACCTCAATACAGCATGGCGGGTTTAATGTTTTTCATACTAAATTTAAAACTTTATAGCAACAGTTTTATATATTTGAAACCGGTCAAGTAATTTTCGATAAAATCGAGGACAGACAGACAAACATTCATTTTTATATATAGAGATTTGAAATGTGCATCCATATGGCTTACTTTTGTGGGTCATTTTTAAAAGTGGAACTCTGCTAATCAAGTTACAACCCGTAAATTTTTAGGAGCAACAACTAGTCATAATGAAATAGGCTAATGTTACAATTGTAATAAACCTAAGGCTATTGAAGTGCTCGGTTGGGAGGTTATTCCTTATCCGTTCTATTATCGTAATCTCGCTTTGTCAATTTTTTTATCTTTTCCGTTCACTATACGTCAATTCCCAGGTATGAAAAAGTTCTGAATATTAGTTTGATGAATTATTCACTTTAAAATCAACAGGTTTTCTTAAGGCGTGGAATCGAAAAACTTCCCAGAGAATCGGGAGCCAATCGTAAACAAGTTAGGGAAATAATATGAAAAATAACGTTGATAACTTACATAGCAAAAGTTTAAAGAATTTCAATGATCCCTTTCTATTTGTTGACATTTGAACGGTCCCCGTTGCACCCTTTTGACCTTTGACAGCTTGGCAGCTGATTACAATTTGATTAAAAAACTGAAATCGGCGCTTAAGACCCAGCAATAACCTCCCAGCGGAAACTGAAGATTATTTAAAAAGGAGATATGTTAATACGTTAGATAGAGGAAGCACGCTTATATAAATAACGCTTAGGGCGTAATCGATCATTAAAAATATCTAATAAAACATTTAGAATAGAGCAAAAATCTCAAGACTTAAAGAAACGATGTGAATTTTTTCACACCTATAATTTGTTGAATAACAGAATCACACGTGTTATTTATGTTTTTCGGAGAATACTTTGTGATTTTTTTCTATCAGGGGAATTTCATATAATTACTTGACATCTGAATAGAGATTATCTTCAAAAATAATATTTTTTAAGTGCATAAATAGTTCAAGTTGTCAAGAGAAGTTTGTAATATGTTCATAGAGTTTCTAAATAGTTTCTAAATGGAGGCTTAACGGGGATCGTTCAAATGTCATTAATTCAACACATAGTATGTTTTGTATAAGTAAATATGTTTATATTTTATTATTTTCTTGTGTGAGGTTGGAGAATTTAGCCAGCCGAGGAATTGAATTCACGACGTCTGTGTAACATCCCTGGTTCCATGAAAATTCAACACTCGTATGAATCGGCACACTCTATAAAAGTGATATTAAAATTAGGAAAAAAAAACTCGCTCGAAAACCTAGCCTAACCTAACTTAATTAAACATTTTTTTACGTAAAATAAAATAAAAGATAAGATAAGATTAATTAGGTTAGGTTTGATTAGGTTTTCTGGCTAGTTTTTTTCTTCTTTTTTTTCGTACTTTTAACGACTTTATATCACTTTTAAGAAGTGTGCTCATTCATACACGTGTTGATTTATCCAGTCACCAACCTCCCCATATCTCAGACATATAAGAGTATGTTTCTGAATGGTCTTCTAACTGGGTTGAAATAACAGTAATAATTATTTGTTCACTTTCGTAAAGACATGAACTTGTGCTCTAGTATTATCTAATCCCTGGTATTAGCATCGTGTGATCAGTCTCTTTCCAGTCCTATAGAATTAAAAATAGTTCGCATTAAAGGTGGGTACTTATCCCGTTATCTATATATATAATCAATGTAAGTTTGTGTGTTTGTCCTCGGTGTTCTCAAAATTACTATACCGGTTTCGCTGAAAATAGTCCAGTTTGTTTTTATTAGTACCGGGAAGGTTTAGAGAGTAGTTTGAATGAAATCCAATATGTAAAACTGTTGTTATAACGTTTTAAAATTAGTATGAAAAACATTGAACCCGCCATGTTTTATTTATGTTAGCCCATAGATATAACACTCTGGTTACCCACAGATTGCATATTCAAAAGGAGAAGGTTTTTTGGGTAAAATATTTTCAAAATGGAAAACACGAGTAGGTACCTACTTAAGAACTTTATGATATAGACGTATTTTGAAAAAAATAAACGTTTGGAATGAAATAAAATATTCAAATGAATGTTTCTTTATTTGGAAATAGTTACTTTCGCTGTCAAATCAATTATGGCACCCTAATGACAAGTGAAAAATCCCGTGCAAATCCGGGTACACATCAGCTAGTTCGACATATACATGCATCTATTTTGCTATATACGAGTTTTTCAAAACTGGACAAGCAAGGTGTTGCTAATGTTCGCTTTTGGTAGCGAAGCATTTTATGCAGTTTCTATGTATTATATTTTAAGAATAGTACACGTCATGTTCAAATTTATTTAAGAGGATCGAAGTTCATGTTCATATCATTTTACATTCTCCGTGTTTAATTGAACACGATTAGAAACTTAACCTGTGATGGCTCCATTCAATTTCTTTGGGTATCTGAAAGCATTTTGATAAAAAAAAAGTAATCAGTCGTGTCCATTTGATATAAGAATATTCCTAGTTCAAGCCCAGATATTCCGAACGATGAAAGTAATTCTGATAATTAAAAAAAAAATGAACTCAACGCCTAGATAAAGCTCATTTGAATTCGCATTTTTCACACCTCAACGAATTCGCCTAGTAAAAAGTTAAAATAATATCAACGGTTCCTATTAGGTATTGCGGTGAAATTTCTGAGAGGAGGCCACCGTTTATAATATTACAGCTCAATGGAGAGATGGAACATCTATCCCGGTGCAATTCCTCTAGATCCTTATACACAACAATCGATTTCTTCACGTCCGATTCCATATTTTCCCTGCAACTTTCTTTGCATAATAAGTTGGAATTTTTTTTTTGATTTTAGTGAAATTTAAAAAAAAATGTTTTTGAAACAAGCTTAGAAACGCCAAATAAAACAGACAATTCTAAAACAAATTAAATTATATATATACAAGGTGTTGTTAAGAGACGTGCCTGACTTACTTTAACCAGTGATTCCTGACCATATAGAGTAAAAAATCTAAACGTGATTTTGGTCTCCGGTGACATTTTTGGTATTTTTTTTTCAAATGCAACTAAACGTTTTTCAGATGTCGTCACTGATTACTCAGCCGAATAACCGCACAACCCCCTACCTCAGCCCTACTTGTCAAATACCTACTAAATTTTTATGTTTTCAGGTGGTAAAATAAAAAATAAAATTTAAAAAGTTCCCGGAGACCAAAATTTCATTTCCGTCTCCGGGACATTTTTGACTCCACATGAGGTCAGGAATCATTGGTGAAAGTGAGTCAGTTACGTCTCTTAACAACTGTATAAGAAGTTTACAATACCCATATATATTTTTGAAATAATGTTTCGATTCCTGTGATTAAATAACATTTTGTATGGAATAGCCTTAACATTATTTCTATTTTCCAGAAATAAATTAATGTTAGTACGTTTTTATAGCCGAAAATTAAAGATAAAAAAAAATACCTTTAAAAGGAACGGCTGCGGTGCCTATTTCATACATAACTTAATTTTGGATCTGAGACCAAAATACCCATCCAAACTGAATGATATATTTTTTTCATTTAAGGTTTAGTAAATATCTAGTACGGATGAAAAGTATTTTATTTATTTTCGTTTTTATATTCGTAATTTTGTCTGTACTTGACATCATTATTTTTTTACTATTATTACTCCTGATGAAGAAAGCTTCGATTTCTTTGTAGATATCTTTATATTAATAAAGTGGTGAATACAAATTATATTATTTTATTCATTTATTAATAATAACGTCACAAAGTGAAAACCAATCGTTTGAAGAAATTATGAATAAATGAGTTACTGTAGCACAATTGGTTAGTGCGTCCCCCCCAGATAGAAGAGTAATTTCCGAATTTGAGACATGGTCTCAACCTAGTTTTTTTTCTTCCTTTTTATAATTTAAAATAAAAAATTACTCACCTGAAAAATATTTTCGCCTTCATGAAAGAGAAATTTCCAATCAGCTTTTTCTCTGGCAAATATGCAGTCAATGAATTACGAAAATTTGAATAAAATTATTCGCACGCAACTACTGCTGTTTACAGTTTTTCCAATCACCGTTAACTTTATGCAATGATCATAATTTTAAGAATGATGTACATATTTCCTAATAGTGGTATGACGAGTAATGCTGATAATTAGCAATAATAGTCGTTCGCATCTCGCTTTTTGTTAGCTATAACTTGATTGTAATCATGTTCGGTTGCATAAAATTACCTTATTTTAAAATAGTGATAAACGTTTAAACAACATGAATGATTTTTGTTTTGTGCACTAATAACGCATGTACAAGAAATGCTGTAATGTTGCATCAAATAACGTGGAGCAAAAGTACATTTACAGCTTTCTTTGTATGATTTAATTCAATCAGCAGACAATGTTTATCAAAAAGGTAGCTACAGACTGAAGACTACAGTGAATATCAGAAAATATTCATCGGGTTGTCAGGAAATAAGCATCTCCAATTAAAAAAAAATTACCTATAATGAAGTTAAAACTTAAATATCAGTATAATTCGTCTTTTTTTTCTAAAATTAGTTTCCTCCAAAGTTTCAATTTTTCGAAGACTGCCATAATGCTCCAAATCTATGACCGGTCGGTTTTGATCAGTTTTGAGGGTAGAATGCCAAATGTCAAAACAAGGATGAGCTTTACCATAAATAATTTTATGTTATATTTATAGCAAACCATAAGTAAACATAAGTAATAAAATTACATACCATTTTGGAAACTTTAAATCAAAGAATAATAATAGCATTGAGCATTAATATCATATTATAATAATATCCGCATTAATAATTGGTTTGCTCATAAATACTCGAATTTTTTTCACTAATAATAATGTGTTATATTGAACAGCAATTATAGAGCTTAAAGTCACCCAAACTAAATTTAAATTTCGCTAAAACTAAAAAAATACATATTTAAAAAAATAAAAGGAAAATGAAAAATAAAAATGTTCATACTAATTAAAAAAACAGAATGCGCACATTCAGTCAGATGTTCCAAATGCAATGGTACCAATATAACAAGGTGTTTTGATAGGAAGATTTTTAATTTACTTTGAAATAATGATTTTTAAATTCGACATATATTATATTTAATAAAAGTTATATATTCAGAATGGGCGTTTGCATACCTATATCAAAACATAACTTTAAAGCAATTATATTTTTCACTGGAGTTCCTTATTGGAATTTTTTCGTTTTGTTTAAAACGCAGTTAAGTATATGGATAGGCAAGGATAGGTACCTACATATAATCCAATGCTGTACTAAGTGGTTACATTTTATGTTGATACACTTGATGGCTTATCTCCGCTCCGGGATTAGTACGAAAACGTGGTATTTACTAATTAACTTACTAACGACCCATCACTATTTCCTGGTATACACTTTCTGCTTCATCCACATTCACACTCATTTATTTTTTTGGAATATTTACAGATATATAGTATTAACATGATTATATTTATAAAATTCATATTGGGAAGTGCGTAAGTGTTAATAATCCAGTTAAAAATGTTCACGGTTTATGGTTAAGTTATCACTTGGTAGAGATGCTAAATAATAAAATATGATAAATAGACCATAAAGCATAATACGTATAAGATACAGAAAGAGAAGAAAAATAGAAATAAATAAAGCATGTTATAATATTTCCAAAAGATATAATAAATATGAACATAATGTAATATATAGAAAGAGAATGAATAAATAAATGAAATGAATAAGAAATATTTTGTGTAAATATCAACATACGAGTATACAGTATACTTTGCATCCTGGACGAGGGAAGCTTCTCATCTGAAACACGTTTTATATATTAAATACTGGTTTGCGCAAAACATTTCTTATTAATTTTATTGAAATTGACACCACAAGGTGATTTATTTATTAAGATATTTCTATATTTAACAGTGGTGGTACACAAAATATTTCTTAATAATTTTATTTTATCATTAAAAAAATTTTAAAAAACATTTATTTGTCAATAAGTTATTTTACGTAACTAACTAACTAACTAACTAACCATCACGCCGTTTCCCCGCAGGGGTAGGCAGAGAGGACGGACCGCCAAACAACTCGATCTTGGCATACACTTCTTGCTTCATTCACATTCATACAACGCTTCATACATTCTCTTCTGTTATTCCGACTTCTGACATGGCCCGACTTGAGTATTTGATTCACTTGATCGTGCCATGTCTTCCTCGGGCGTCCCCGGCTTCTTCTACCATTCACATTCGCGTCATATATTCTCCTTACACTCCTCTCTTCGTTCATTCGCTCTACATGCCCAAACCATCTAAGCGTCCCTTTCTTAATTTTGCTTACTGCGCTTACATCAGCCTTGCATTCTTTACGAATCTCAACATTTTTCACTCGATCATACATGGTTTTACCACAAATTCGTCCCAGAGATCTCATTTCTACAGCATTCAGTCTACTTTCATCCTTCCTCTGCCAGTTCCATGCCTCACTGCCATACATCAAGGTTGGTATCAGCACTCCATTGTGGACTGCTAGCTTCGCTTCCTTGGACAACTTATTTTATTTTAGCATATTAAATATTTTTTTCAATTGACAAAAAGTTCAGTGTTTAGCTATCTATACATTTCGGAACACAGAGTGCAGAAGGTTTTCAGCAGTGCCTCTAGAAATTAGATGACGTTAAGTTACATCTTACATAAAATATCTACGCTTAAATAAAATTTAATCCAAAAATATTAAAGTCACAAACATTTTTTACAAAATCACTGACACAAGTATCAATTTAATTATTTATTTATTTGATTAAACGCCCATCTGGGCTTTTAACGGATTATAATGAGTTATCAGTACTGTGCAGTCAGCAACCGTTCGATGCAGAACTTCTTGAAGCACTACAGCGATGTCGACCTTCGAATTCGAGAAAACAAAAATAAAGCATTTTACAGAATTTCTAATAACACCACTGTTGAAAACATATTTCATTTC